>JAWDJV010009392.1:0-81089 GCA_033119285.1 Teratosphaeriaceae sp. CCFEE 6253
GCCTGCGATGAACGGGCTTCGTGCTTGGCTGTCAATGTGCTTGATGGCAAGAGCTGCGAGATGGTGGACACCATCACCGGCATCACTACGCCTTCGCCGGGCAGCGTGGCGGCATACAAGGGGTACTGGAGTTACAGCTCGAGCATCCCTGGCGGTGCCCCACCGAGCTCGAACACGACAGTCCCGGCCAACACGACATCAGTGGCTAGCGAGAGCAGCTCGGCGACAACGAGTACAGAGCTGGAGACCACCGGTACAGACCCGCTAACTACGAGCGTGGACTCATCTACGACGACGTCTGAAACAATCAGCGTCCCAGAGACCACCGAGTCATCTGAGCCCACGACTGCCGCTACCTCAATCGCTAGCGCTGGCATTCCGGCGCCCTCGGCAAACGCTACTACGCCCGTGGATGGACCCACGGCGTTCCCATCAACGACCTACCCGGCGATCAAGCCCAGTGGTGTCCATCCATCGGGCGGGATGGGCTTCCCGTCCGGCGTTATCATTCCTGTCCCGCCGGTCGGCACCTCTGTGCCAGGTGGAGCAGGTGACTCGCCACCATCCGGCTTTCCTGCGCCAGGGTCGTTCCCGACGTGCGAATCCGTTGTGTGCTCGCTTGCAGGGACACCGTCGACGCCTTTCTGCCATGATGCGCGCATGGAGCTGTACACGATCAACTGTGGCGTCAGCTTCTTGGGCGCGACCATGCTCACGATCCCCGGATGGGAGGCGACTCTATCAACTTGCATGGACGCCTGTGATAACTCGGAGGAGTGCCAGGCTGTCAACTTTGACCAGAAGGTCCTGTCTTGCACGATAATCTCCGGCGTCAACGGGATCAACTACGGTGTTCCCAGTATCATCGGCGCCTGGAGAGGATACTGGCCGAGCACGCAGCCGTCGGCATCTGGAGCTGCACCTTCCGGCACCGCACCTTCGGGCACGGCGCCTGTTGGCACGGCGCCAGTGGGAACAGATCCTTTCTCCAGCAGTGTCCCGCTCAGCACTGGGGTCACGGTCCCGATCAGCGTCCCGATCGGCACTGCAGGATCCTCATCTGGCTTCCCGTCGATTTCCGTCAACGACACCAGCGGCATTGTGGTCGGACCCACGGGCACTGGCGGGTCTTTCCCGACAGGTGGCTCTCCAGGTATCCCTTTCCCGACCGGTGGGGCATACCCGACTGGCAGCGCTGGCAATGGCTCCTACCCAACATGCTCCGAGGCGGCTTGTGCAAGCGGGTACGGTTCGCAGGTCTGCGTCGATGCGAGCGGGCAGGTGTACACTCTGAACTGCGGCATGAAGTTCAAGGGCATGGCAGGCTACAACGCGTCCGCCGCATCCCTGGAAAGTTGCGAGGCTACCTGCGACACCTTGCCCAGGTGTCTCGCCTTCAACTTCGGGTTTGGACAGTGCCAGTTCATGTACACCGTCACCGGCATCGAGTACCCGGCTTACGGGTACATTGGCGCGTGGCGAGGCGTGTGGCAAGGCGGCGCTCCCGGGGGTGCCCCGGGTGGTCCTCCGCAAGGCGGATCGACTGGGACTTCTGGTCTACCTGTCAACAGTGCGAACAGCACTACCACGGCTTCCGTCCCGCTTGGCACTGGATCTGTGTCTGTCCCGACCTCCTCGAGCGACCCCAGCTCGGGCATCCCGTCTATCTCAGCAAACAGCAGCACGGTGTCTGTCGGTCCTACTGGCATCACCCCAACTGGCGTCTTCCCAACTGGTGGTTTCCCAACAGGCGTCTTCCCTCCCACTGGCGGGTTCCCAAGCGGGCATCCTCCAGCGCCAACCGGCTACCCAAGCAATGTCACGTCGTGCGCACGCGCCAGCTGCGCGACTGGCCAGACGTACTGTCTGGACTCGCAAGGCCAGCTGTACACGCTCAACTGCGGCATGAAGTTCACCGGTATGTCCTACAACGTGTCTGCTAGCAGCCTGGACGATTGCGAGAAGACCTGCGACTCACAGTCGCGCTGCCTGGGCGTGAACTTCAATGGGCAGCAGTGCCAGGTTGTGACGGTCGTCATGGGCATTGAGCGTCCGGCGCCGGGCTGGACGGCTGCGTGGAAGGGAGTGTGGGCTGGTGGAGCCCCTGGGGCCCCTCCGGCGCCCTCTTCTGGCGCTCCTGTCAACACTGCCAATTCCACCGCCACCGCCAACGCTACCGCTTCTGCGTCGACGGCTGATCCCGTGACGACGAGCCTACCCGTCACGGAGAGCCTCTCGGCTTCTACAAGCAGCGAGTCTGTCACCGTACCGCTTGGTACGGCAACGTCAGGCTTCCCAAGCATCTCGGCCAACAGCAGCTTCCCGGTTGGTCCCACAGGCCTGCCAGGCAGTCCTACGGGCTTCCCGGCACCGCCAGGCCAGCCTCCGGGTCGTCCGTCGCCCCCCAACGGGACATATGGAACCTGTGCGCACGCGAGCTGCGGTAATGCGACTCGTGGGTCCACTACTTGCAACGACGCCAAGGGGCAGCTGTACACTCTGAACTGTGGCATGAAATTCACGGGCACCATTGCCTTCACCTGCGACTACTCGACTGGCCTGGAGATGTGCGCAGAGTACTGTGACTCCTACCCGCAGTGCGCGGCGCTGAACTACGATGGCGGCGTACAGTGTGAGTTCCTCTCGGCTGTGAGCGGTGTCCAGTACCCGGCTTCCGGCTGGCTCGCAGCATGGCGGGGCCAGTGGGCTGGCGGTGCGCCGAACGGCACGGCTCCCTCCGGCGCGCCTTTCCCCAGCAACAATGGTACTTTGCCTACGCAGAGTGGCACATCGGCTTCTGCTTCCGGGACGGCGCCCATCACCACATCATCAGCGCCGATCACCTCGTCCACGGAGTCAGTGACACCATCCTCTGGTGTCCCGGTGCCGTCTCCCAACAGCACCGTCGTCTCCACCACGAGCAGCTACACGTCGTCAGCACCCATCTCTACCGGAACGCCGTCGGGACCCAACAGCACATACCCGCTGTGTGCTCCTACGGGATGCGCAAACCCTTACTGCGTCGACGAGGCCGGCCAGCTGTACTCCGTCACGTGCGGGAGCTCATTCAAGGGCACCACCATCGCCGTCGCTGCAGCGCGGGTGAAGCGCGATACCGAGAGCCCAACGATCCTCGATTGCGAGGCCACGTGTGACGCCACATCCGCTTGCATCGCCCTAAACTACGATGGGACGTGCTCGTACCTGTCCGCCGTCACCGGGATCGCAACGGTGAATGGGTCTGTGGCTGTCTACAAGGGCTACTGGGGATCCAACTACACGATTCCCGGCGGCAACGGGACATCGGGCGGCTTCCCGCCTGGCGGACCCCCGCTTGGAGGTAACGGGACTTTCCCCGTCAATGGGACCATTCCGGCACCGAATGTCACATCGTCAGTGTCGTCGTCCACCGTCTCCCTCACCACGAGTGTCATCACCACGAGTTCCGATTCTGTCACCGCCTCGGCCACTGTCTCCACCACGAGCTCTCATGTGTCGGCATCGCCGTCTTCCGATGTCCCAGTCCCCTCGACAAACAGCTCAATTCCGGTGTCGTCGCCCACAGGCACGCCCGGTGCTCCCGGAAACGAAAGCTACCCGATCTGCTCAGCCATTGGCAAATGCGTGAGGCCCTACCAGCAAGCTTTCTGCACAGATGCCGCCGGGCAATTGTACACCACCACGTGCGGCATCGCATTCGAGGGTACCCTCGTCGGAGAGCAGCCTGGCTCCGCGCTGCTCGATTGCGAGGCTACGTGCGACTCACAAGCCGCCTGCATCGCGCTCAACTTTGACGGGTCCCAGTGCGCGTTCCTATCCGCTGTGACTGGCATCGAGCCGAAGAACGGATCTATTGCCGCCTGGAAGGGGCTTTGGTACGGCGGCGCTCCCACCAACGGCTCTGCTCCATTCCCGCCTGCAGGAGGCAACGGTTCGATCCCCATCAGTGGCCATCTTCCGGCGCCTTCTGCCAACGCCACTTCCTCTACAGTCGTGGGGCCAATCACTGCCAGTGCCACAATTACTGCGTCTGAAACGGCCACGGCATCAATCAGCAGCGATGTCACGTCAACTAGCAGCGATGCCACGTCTTCAGACACGCTCTCCCTGTCATCCACGACATCTTCTACCACGTTGAGCCTAAGCAGCAGTACCACCGTGATCAGCCCCAGTGGGACACCAGCGCCCAGCAATGGCTCACTGCCACACAACGGCACGTACGGCTCTTGCGCAGACGTCCATTGTGCAGCGCCCTTCCAGCAGTCCTTCTGCACGGACGACGCGGACCAGGTCTACAATCTGACGTGCGGGCTGGCGTTCAACGGGACGTACCTGAACGTGACCAGCTCCCCGACCTTGTTGGAGTGCGAGGCAAGCTGTGACTCGCTCTCGGCATGCATCGCCCTCAACTTCGCTGGAGAGTCCTGCACCTTCCTGTCTACAGTGATTGGCACAGTACCGACAAACGGCTCCATCGCTGTCTGGAAGGGTGTGTGGTACGGTGGAGCGCCTACTAACGGCGGTGGCTTCCCGTCGCCGCCCATTGGCACGAACCCGACTCCGGCCAATCAAACCACGACATCCTCGTCCACACCGGTCGACCCCGTTACAACAAGCCTCGCATCCACATCTTCGAGCCTCATCAGTACCGTAACTGATAGCACCAGCAGTGAGTCCGTGACGGCGTCGCTTAGCACCGTCAGCACAATTTCAGACATCACCAGCAGTGACTCGACAACTCCAACCGTGTCCACAAGCAGTCTCTCCAGCACCGTATCATCCACAGGTTCCCTCAGCACTACTTCGAGCGTGCCGATATCCACTGGGACTCCAGGTGCGCCGACGAACGGGACAGTTGGCTCATGTGGCGCATCAACCATCTGCGGGACAGGCTACGGAGGCAACTTCTGCAAGGATGACAATGACCAAGTCTACACGATCACGTGCGGCAGCCAGTTCCTCGGTCCCTCACTATCAAACACCAGCGCTTCGTCTCTGCTTGCTTGCGAGCATCAGTGCGGTGTGTCTGCACAGTGTGTGGCCCTCAACTACATCGACAGCAGCGTATGCTCTCTCGTGAGCGCCATCTATGGTGTTCAGCCTGCACCCAACTCCATCGCTGCTTACCGCGGCGTCTGGCTGGGCGGCGCTCCGAATGGCACCGCTCCGGGTGCACCACCAACCACTGGTGGTTCGACGCAGAGCGTCAGTGTGTCGCAGACAACCTCTTCGTCGACGCTATCGACGCCTGTTGGCCCGGTCACCGACAGCACGACTTCGAGCCTCTCGAGCACCCTGACATCGTCATCAAGTGTACCGGAGACCACGTCGTCGTCTACATCATCCACACCGGTCGAGCCAATCACCGACAGTACGACTTCGACTGTTTCCAGTACCTCGGTAACGTCGTTCACGACCTACACAACGTAAGACCTAGTGCTCCTTTTTTACGATGACAGTGTGCTGACTTTGCGGCAGGACATGCACCGAGAGCGGAACGACGACCTTGCACACCCATTCTGAGCCGATCACCGATTCGACCAGCTCCAGCGTGTCCGTTTCGATAACCACCTCGTCCTCATCACTGTCTTCAACGGTCACTGAGTCCACAACGTCAAGTGTACCAACGGACCCGGTAACCGAGTCGACGTCTTCAGAGTCTTCAACGGTCTCGGTCAGCACCAGTGTCTCCACGTCTTCGGCCTCTTCGACCGAAAGCGCTTCACAATCAAGCCTCTCCTCTTCAACGAGCTCCAGTGTTGCCTCCGCAACGGCACCAAGCACGACCTGGCCGGAGACCTCGCGCCCAGTAAGCCACAGCTCGACGGTGTCGCCGCAAACCACCAGCCGTAGCTCCACGACCAAGAAGACGACGAGCAAAGTTTCCAAATCGAGCAAGGTCTCTTCTACCAAGAAGACGTCGTCATCTGTGAAGCCCACGACCACCAGCAAGGTCTCTTCGACCAAGAAGACATCGTCATCAGACAAGCCGACTACCAGCAGCAAGGTCACGTCTACTCAGAAGACGTCGTCATCCGCGAAGCCGGTGACCACCAGCAAGGTCTCATCGACTCAAAAGACATCTTCATCTACGAAGCCGGTTACCACCAGCAAGGTCTCGTCCACGAAGAAGACATCTTCATCTGTGAAGCCGGTAACCAGTAGCAAGGTGTCTTCTACCAAGACGACATCGTCTGCTGCGAAGCCAGTCACCACGAGCAAGGTCTCGTCCACCAAGGTGACCTCATCCACGAAGCCGGCACCTCCGCCATACAAGACCTCGTCGACGGTCAAGTCCGCGACGTCAACTCATAAGCCAAGCACTTCCAGCACCGTCAAGACGTCGTCTTCATCGGACCCCAAGTCAAGCACTCACAGCTCGTCGACCAGCCATTCTACAAGCCAATCGACCAGCCACTCCACGAGTCGTTCAAGCACCACAGCTCACACGTCAAGCGTAAGCTCCAGCCACAGCTCGGCGACATCCGTCGCGCCCGTGACGAACTCCCGGGCGTCTTCGGCTTCCTCCACGACCTCCACCAAATCGTCCGTGAAGCCGACAACCACATCCAGCAAGCCCGCGAGCACCTCCACCAAACCCGCCAGCACCACGAGCAAGCCCGCGAGCACGACGCCCAAACCCTCCAGTGCTTCCACCAAACCCAGCTCCACCCCCACGCCGCCCAGCTGGCCTCCAGCGGGTCCCAAGCCGCCGGGCTACGGCGGAGGCAACCAGCACAACAAGCCACCCACCCGGCCGCAGCCGGCCCAGATGGTGAAGCTGATCGAGTGGCTGTCCGGCCTGTTCAAGAGCGCGGCGGCGAAGGACAGGGCGCCCTCGCGCCCGCCGTTCCGGGGTGGGCACTGGCGGGCGTAGAGCCTGGATGATTGAGAGGGTGATGGGGGGGGGCGGAACGGGTGAGGGTATTCTAGCCTGTAGTTGCCTCTTGGGGCTACAAGCACTTCTTCTGTGGGTTCTTTCTATGTATCACGAGGATGTAATGAATCACTTGGACTATCCTCCGATGATCTTTACGACGTCCTTTCGCTTCAAAGTTCATGTTCTCTTCAACAACTCGCTCGCTGTGCCGTGCTTGGCACGGTGAAACCCTCCCATGCCACAACGCCCGGCTTTGCACGCCTGCTGATGCCCCCCTGGTTGACCGAGGCAGCAACCATCAATGACCAGTCTCACACAAAGCAGGGTCACCACACTGCATCGAAGAGAGGGCCGCGCTCGAGGCAGGCTGTCGTTGCTACCTCCGGGTCCCAAGAGGGAGACGACGCTGCGATAGACATACATGGGCCGGTCGCCGAGGTCCTCCTTCATACACGGGGCAGACTACGCCGCTCGCACCGCTCTCCCCAATCAAGCAGCACGGGCACGAGACCACATCGAGGAGATGACAGGCTGGGATGCCGCGGGACGGGACAATCGCACTCGCAAGTCCGGCGAGCGATGTCGCAGCCGTGGTCGGCCCACCGGCGCATGTACAGTACTGTCGAATGGTGGGGCGAGGGATCGATGATGATGCTGTATACATGCATGCATGGCTGGTCTGCCAGAGCGCGGACGCTGAAGCAGTCATCATCAGCCCATCATCAGTCGACGATGACCCCACTGTGGGACGACGATGGATGAGCTGACCGTGCCGCGAGATGGCTTCTCACCTGCCAAGTCTCGTCTCCAAGATGAGGATGGCGGAATTCAAGAAGCGCATTGGCGAAGACCGCGTGGATTGGGTATCTCGTGGCGTGAGCGAGGCGTGCGCGTGGCGAGCTGTCAGATCCCCAGAGAGGCATACCGCCGATGGACTGCGGACTGCATTGGGTGGCGGCAGCGATCAATCCAGTATCCCCGGCTGATTATACAATTATTACGCAGATGGATGACCGTCGCGTGCTGTGAAGGTGGCCCGGTGTGCGTAGCCTGATCCTCAGCTGGCTCAAACGGGGTGTATCGTGAGCGTGATACGTCTGTCATCAGTGCGGAGTGCCGCGGTACCTGCATGCGGACATGTCCTCTCCTGCAAGAACGTGCGCGCCGTCACTGCATATGCCTTAGCTTGCGCTGCAAAGGCGATCAGCCCTGTGGTGTGCAGTAGCTCGGCCGCTCGCCGGCGACCTCACGTAGACCGCAGAATTCCGTTTGAAACGGCGGACGGCATGGCTTACCGTGCCTGGTTGAAGGGAAGGGATGGAGTGGAGTTGCGGTGCAGGCTGTCGGTGAGAAGGTGCGTATCCTATGTGGGTGCAGTGTATGCACTTGGCGTAGGCGGGAGTGTGACAGTGTGTGTGTGTGTGTCCAGAGCGCCATCATATCCGCGAGCGCAACGTCTCGCCCCCAGCACCAAGGACACTGACCGAGGGGAACTCAGTCCCTCGCCAGCGGGCACGCTCTCCCCGAGTCACCAGGGGAGCACGTGCAAAGGACCAAAGCGATCGACTCGATAGATGTCAACAGAGTTACCATATACATAAAGATTCGCTAATGACAGGTATCGCGCCCCGCATGACCCATGTGCCTGCGCCGCGCCCGTGCCCGAAAGCCCCGTCAGATAACGCCTTTCGTGAAAATGCCCATGGAGCCGGAATCCAAGGAGATGCCCGATCTCTGCGATGCTGCAGAGCCTGCCAGAGATTACAGCAGCAGTCCGCCCGCCAATCGCGTCCCCCCTTCCCTTCGTGTTCGTGATGATAGATAGATAGATATATGCCTGTGAGCCGGTGGTCCCAGCGTGGGTACACGCCCCGGCAGCGTAGATGGGAATGAAGCGTAGAGTGCTGCGAACCAAGAGCAGCGGAGTGGCGTGGCGAAGGTGCGGGCTGCGCCGCCTTAGTTCCGCCGCAGGTACAGCACCAGCCAGCCCAGCACGCGGTAGCCGAAGATGATGCAGATCATGATCCCGACCCACTTCCCCGTGGACCCCACTTCATACCCATAGCTCTGCAAGACCCCATTCCCGTCGATGAGGCACTGGTCCGCGAGCGCCGTGTCGTACAGGCACGTGCACCCGCTGGCCGCCGTCTCGCTGGGCGCGCAGCTGAACGTGCGCTTGCCGAACTCGTTGACCATCATGCCCTGGAAGACGTAGGACTGGTAGTCGATGTAGTGGAAGACGTACCGCCAGAAGGGGTTCAGCGCGTGCGGCGCGACCATGAACCCGCCCGTGCACATCCACAGGCCGTTGGCGAAGGCGGTCCCCGCCAGCGCGACGACGAAGATGGGGATCAGCGAGCTGATGAGCACGACGAGGGACTCGGCCGCGATGAGGTCGAGGAAGAGCCACATGACCCAGGTGAAGAAGGCCTCGGCGGTGGGGCGGAAGTTGGAGAGCCAGTAGGCGACGATGGAGAAGAGCATGGCGATGAGGAAGAGGTAGGGGATGCCCGTGATGAAGTTGGCGACGAGGAAGGAGGTGGGCCCGTAGAGGCCGTTGGCGCGCTCCTTCATGAACAGCGCGCGGTCCTCCAGGAAGGCCGGGATGTAGGCGACGGCCATGAAGGACATGAAGGCGCCGCCGAAGAAGATGGCGTTGATGAAGGCCTGGATGTTGCCCTGCGTCGGGCTGAGGCGCAGCCAGACGGTGCCCATCATGATCGCCAGGCCCATGTACATGGCGATGCGGATGCCGTAGGCGATGATGTCGCGGTAGGACTTGATGAAGGAGCGGTGCACGAGCGCCATGGGGATGGCCAGCTTGCTCGCCCGCTCGTCGCGCGTCCCGGCGTCGACGTCCGTGTCCATGGAGTTGCGCGCCATCTCGTCGGTGAGCTCGGTGACGGTGGCGGAGGCGAGGCGGGACTTGTGCCAGGAGGAGTGCACCATGTTCAGCTGCTGGTCGACCTCGCTGCGGTCGCGCGCGAAATCGGTGTTGACGAAGTCGATGATGAACTCGGCCGGGTTCATGTAGAGCGGGATGGGGAAGCCGCAGGCGTCGAAGTAGGGCTGCACCTCGGACACGGGGCCGCTGTAGGCGGTGCCGCCTTGGGAGAGCAGCAGCAGCTTGTCGAACATGGCAAAGGTGGACGTCGACGGCTGATGGATGGAGGCGATGACGATCAGGTTGTGCTTCTTGGCAATGTCCTTGACGAAGGAGACGACCTCGAAGGAGGCGGCGGAGTCGAGACCCGACGTGGGCTCGTCGAGGAAGAGCAGCTTGGGGCTGGTGATGAGCTGCGCCGCGACACTAACACGCCGCTTCTGACCACCGGAGATGCCCTTGCGGATGGGCGTGCCGATCAGGTTGTTCGCCTGCCCCTGCAGCCCGAACGCCGTGAGGAGCGACTCGATGCGCTGGATGCGCTCCAGCTTGCTGACGGTCTTGGGCAGGGAGAGACGTGCGGCGAAGTTGAGCGTCTCGCGCACGGTGAGGGAGCCGACCAGGGCGTCCTCCTGCTCGACGTAGGCGGAGATGCGCCGGAAGGTCTTGGGGTTGGCGGCCGAGCCGTTGATGTAGATGGCCGCCTTGACGTTGGCGTTGAGCGACGCGGTGCGGTGCGCGAGCACGTTGAGGAGGGTCGACTTGCCCGAGCCGCTGGAGCGATTGTCAGTTTTGGTCGCCTTTGTTTGTAACCCGACCGCCTCGCTTACGAAGGTCCCATGAGGGCGAGCAGCTCGCCGGCCTTGACGATGCCATTGATGTCGGAGAGGATGGTCTTGGGCTGCTGCGACTGCCGGTCCTTGACCGACACCGTCACCCCCTTCCACCCGAAGCTGCGGATGTTGGTGTTGGTGAGCTGGGCGTAGTCGCCGCCGATCATCTTCTCAATGTCGGACATCTTGTCGTAGCCCTTGCGATCCGGGATCGCGCTGATGGCCGCCACGGTGGGAGCGTGGTGTGCCGGTGCACCTTTGTTGTTGGGGGGCGCGGGGTGCGGTGGTGACTGGGGACGAAGCGGCGCCGCGTGACAGCGAACAAACAAAGGCGAGTGAGTGAAGCCTGGCCCGACGGCGTGGGTCGAGTGAAACAAAGAACGTCTGCCTGATGCCTCGCAGGTGTGTGTGTGTGAGAGGGAGAAGAGGGTGGAGGGAGATTGGACGGGCGATGGGGGGGAGAAAAGGAGAGTCAGTGCGGGACGCGAGGACGTGATATCGAGCAGCGCGGAGGCTATCCGACGGGGGGGAGGCACGGGTTGGGGGGTGAGGAGGCTTGCGCTGCTGCTGCTGCCGACCGACGGGATAAAGAGGGCATGTCACCCTCGCCCGCATGACCGTTCCCACCACGCTCCTGTGTTCTGCTTTGCCCTGCGGCCCCGCCAAACCTACCGCCGCGGTCGAGCCATGGCGGTATCGCCGCCGTCGCTCGAAGCGAAGCCCAGAAACGCCAAGAGGCGTGGTCGATATGATGACCAGGGTGCAGCGCCGGCGCGACGCGTGACCCCTACAGCGCTAGCGCACATGATCCCTGCGTGTGAAACACCCCGGCGGTAAGTGGCGGGGCGCTAGGCAGCGATCGGCAGCGTATGAGCGCTGGGACCTGCCTTAGGGCGAGAGGGTGTGCGACTAAGAATACATGTACCCGCCGTCCAGGGGCAGCACTCCACCTCATCCATCACCCCCCCAGCAGAGGGCAGAGAGCGCGTTGCAGCGCGGTCGGCCGAGGTCCCAGTGCATGTCCGTAGAACAAGCATAAACGGACAAGGTTTGGGAGGGCGACAACGCCCATCTGGCGTCTCGTGACGCCATGGGCCTGCCGTCTCACACGATTGCACGGGTCGCCGCAGCTGGCCATGATGATCCCCTCCCCCCCCCCCCCCCCGGCCAGCCGCCGATGATGACCTTCTGGCTGGCTGTCACATCGCCGTCGCGACGCCGTGCCACGCCGCCCGCCTGCACCTCCCCGTGTGAGCCGTCCCAAGACCACCGACCGGGCTGACGATGATGATGACCTCTCGCCATCCGATCAGGCCATGCCGCGCGCGTCCGCCGGTGGTGCACGGTCGCGATTGGGACGAGCCGCGAGGGCCCTGTAGCCGCGAGGGGGTGCCGCGCTCGCCCTCTCTCCCTCACCTCACCCAATCTCGCTTCAGCTAGAGTGATCGACTGCCGATAGGCCACGCATCTTGGTCCCCGCTAGGCCGCACGGGGGCAGTCGCGCTGGACCGTCCGCCCGCCGATCGCTCCCCATTCGCCGGGGACACGCCGTCGACATCTCCTGAGCCACGGCGCGGCGGGCGGCGGCGCGCTCGCTGCTCACCATGGCACCCTCCGTGATCATTACGGTGTGAACATGATGACCTGCGCGCGGCTGATGGTGAGTCTACAAGTACCGATAAACCCTCGCTCTACCTGCAGCGCCGCCCAGCCAGCCATGTGTCGTGCGACGCTGCTGTCCGGGTTCGCGCAGGCTGGCCCACGTTGCCACCGGTGCTCGCCCCACGGCCGTGACGTGCGTACCGGAGATCCCAGCTGCGCTGAAAGACAGCCGCGCAAAGCGGATCGGAGAGGTAAGAAACTCTCGGGAATTAGTTCGTTAGCGAATGGAGTCCATCAAGTGCTCTAGCCAGAGGTCTGACGGTCGGGGAGTTTAAAGTGGCTTCAGTAGACCGCCCGAAAGGGTCATAGTCCTGTCGCGCCACGCCCATGAATAAGTCTGGGCAGGCCGCGACGGGGATAGCGTTGCTCGTCGCCAATCACAGCGGCGGCTGGTTCCATAGTCCGCAGGAAGCCAGACCAGAGCTCCCCTTCTCTCGCGGCACCTGGCACCTCGTCAGTAGTGACCGCGGTCGTCTTAGTCCGGGGCGCAGACTCTCTTCAATTCGCCGTGGCTTTGTTCGACGAGTCCATCCGCATCTGCTCTTTTTGTTAGGACCCCGGCATCGCATTGGAGGAACGTGGCAAAGGGACGGGAACTGGCATTAACTCGACACCACCATCTGCACACTACGCTCGCTCTTCGCTGGACCATGAGCCGGCCGCGATTTTGAACACCCAGCATAGCACACCCCTGCGGCTCCGACAGCGGAAACCCCCCATTGCGATGGACATTCCCGCGCACCTCCTCGACGCCGTCCACACCACCAGCAGCGCCGCCAACGCCTCGCCCCCCAAGCGCCTCAAGTCCGTCGGCGCCGCCTCCGCCAGACGCTCCCCGAACAGCGCGCACTTCTCCAGCCACTACCAGGCGCCCTTCACGCCCATCGACGACCAGTCGTCGGAAAGTGATCTGGAGCCCGAGGACTATGCGACGGACTACACCACGCCCGACGCCAGCGAGATGCCCGACGATGTCGAGGAGTTCCGGGATAGGGAGTACCCGCAGTTGAAGGGGAAGACGTACATGGATCATGGGGGGACGACGGTATGTATGGGCGGGCCGACGAGAGGGCGGGAGACGCGCCGTTTACTGACGACCATGCGCGCAGCTGTATGCGAAGTCGCTCGTGGAAGAGTTCTCGGCGGACCTGATCTCGAATTTATATGGCAACCCGCACTCGGCCTCCACCCCGTCTGCGCTGGCCGGCCACCGCGTGGACACCATCCGCGAGCGGGCCCTGCGCTTCTTCAACGCCGACCCGGAGCACTTCGACCTCGTCTTCGTCGCCAACGCCACCGCGGCGATCAAACTCGTCATCGACTGCTTCAAGGACCACGCCGCGACGAGCAACACGCCGGTCTGGTACGGGTACCACAAGGACGCGCACACGTCGCTCGTCGGCGTGCGGGAATCGACCAAGATGCACCGCTGCTTCTCCACCGACGAGGAGGTCGACATCTGGATCAACAGCGGCGGGTTGGGGGGGCCGCGGGCGCGGCAGCTGGGCTTGTTCGCGTACCCGGGGCAGTCGAACATGACGGGGCGGCGATTACCTCTGAGCTGGTAGGTGGCGGGTGATGCCTGAGACAGTGAAGAGAATCGACACTAACGTATTCTAGGTGCGGGCGAATTAGGAAGTCGTTCCACAAAGCCGCCACATACACCCTCCTAGACGCCGCCGCGCTCGCGAGCACCGCCCCCCTGGACTTGTCCGACCCGGCCACGGCCCCGGACTTCGTCGCCCTCTCTTTCTACAAGATCTTCGGCTTCCCCAACATCGGCGCGCTGCTCGTGCGCAAGGACTCGGCGCACGTGCTGGAGAGCCGCAAGTACTTCGGCGGCGGCACGGTGGAGATGATCATCGCCGTGAACGACACCTGGCACGCGAAGAAGGATACCTCCATCCACGACCGGCTGGAGGACGGCACGCTGCCCTTCCACTCCATCTTCGCGCTGGACCACGCCATGAACGTCCACGAGCGCCTGTATGGCCCGAACCCGATGAAGTTCATCTCCCACCACACCTCGCAGCTGGGCAAGCAGCTGCACGACGCGCTCGCGCACCTGACGCACGCCAACGGCACGCCGCTGTGCCGGATCTACAAGGACGACAGCGCGGTGTACGGCGACCCCTCCGCGCAGGGCGCCACGGTGGCCTTCAACGCGCAGCACGCCGACGGCGCCCTGATCCCCTACGAGGACATCGAGGAGGCGGCCGACGACCGCGGCATCTTCGTCCGCAGCGGGTCCCTGTGCAACCCGGGCGGCATCGCGACGTACCTCAACTGGTCGCCCGCGGAGATGAAGGCGGCCTACGCCGCGGGGCACCGCTGCTCGAACCCCACGCAGGTCATGCTCGGCAAGCCCACGGGCGTCGTGCGGGTGAGCCTGGGCGCGATGAGCACGGCGGGGGACGTGCAGACGCTCATCCGGTTCCTGGACGACACGTACTGCCGCGGCGCGAACCAGGCGCGGCTGTCGATGCCATTGGGCCAGGGACTCCGACAAGCCGCGCCCCTCTCGCCGCCGGCGTCGCCGGGACGCAATACCGCCGCCGCCGCGCGGCTCCCGCCACTGCACATCCCGCACGCGCTGCACGTGCCCCCCGCGCACCTCACGCCCGTGGGTCCCATCCCGGACCCGTCGACCAGCCACGACGCGGCCGCCGCCCCTGCGGACAACGCCCACCGGGACGCGACGGCCCTTCCCCCACACCAACCACAACAACAACACCACCAACAACAGCAGCAGCAGCAGCAGCAGCAGACCCCGCCCGCCATCGAGCCCGAGCGCGCCAAGTACCCGCCCTGGAACCCGCAGGACTACATCAACATGCGCCGCCCCTGGGAGGAGGAGATGCGCAAGCAGAACCCGCGCGCGTACAACTACCACCCGGCCCACGCGAGCGCAGTCAGGGGCGTGGGGGGCGTGGGCATCGGGATGGAGATCAAGGTGCGCGAGCTCGAGGACGCGGGCGCCTTCGCCGCCGCCGCGCGGGGCGCGACGCCGACGCCCAGCGTCAAGGCGCGGAAGTTTGGGAGGAGTGTGGTGAACTTGCTGCGGACGAAGTCGCATTTCGCGGACGGCAGGTACGAGGCGCCGTAGCCGGAATCCCCGTGCGAGGGGAGAGAGATGGCGTTCCTGACCAGTGCTGCAGGGGCATCCCGCCGATCCCGTCGTCGCCACTCCCGCCCGGCGAGCGCGGCGAGCCGCCGCCGCCGGCACGGGCGCTCGCGGGGTCGGAGCGCTCGCGGAAGAGCATCGAGAAGCAGCAGTTCCAGCGGAACGTCGACTTGCTCGGCCTGTAACAGCACCTTCCCCCCGCTCTCTCTCTAGGCGGCACCCACGACAGCGCCCTGACACACTCGTTCTGGATTATTTTGCTTGGTTAGCAGGGCGTTTCTGCGTTTATTGGTTGTTGGGGCGGGCCACCGGGGCGGGGCATCTCGTTCACGATACCAGGATGGTTGGTTTGCGTGCAGCTTGTGTTTTTGGGGACGGGGAGATTGGGGCATTCCTTTGTGCATATGGGGCGCAGGAACCACCGCCACTACTGGAAGCGCCATCGCGCGCGTTGTATATCTACTGCACAGAGACGGCATGGCACGGCACGGCACGGCGGATGTTTGTATATAGTCGCTTGCGTGCTGATGGGATCGAGACCGACGAGGTCGGGGTGTGTAAATAGGTAGCTTGGACGAAATGAACATTACATGTACTGTTCCAGAGTCATCATGCTGCGAGTGCGTCTTGCTGGGAGCGATTTCCGATCATGCGCTGGCAGTTGACGAGTCCCTTAAAGCATCCCCGCTACATCTGCGACACATACACAGGGCTCTACGTAGATCGAGCATGTGCTCGGACGGAGAGATGGGACCCTCGACAACGGGACTCCTCCCTCTTCGATCAATCGCCTGACGACAGCTACTGCCCGGTCACGTACATCAGGCTAAGCCTTGGGCACCATCGACAGAATGCCTGTCGCTCGCGACCCGCGTATCCAGACATGGACGACACAAGCTGCCGCCGAACAGTCGTCTGATGAGCAGTGGCGGCCTGGCGTGGACGGCGGCCTGCAGATGCTCAATACCTGCATCACAGCTCCTTCGCCACCAACCCAAGCCATCGATGTCACCCCGCCGCCTTCAATCAGACCAAGTCTGCAGGGTGATCAGCGAGTGAGGTCGAGACAATGGCGGACCGCTGACGCAGGTCACGTCGCACCGCATCCCCCCCCCCGGCCCTTCTGAACCCCGGATCCTGACTTCGTGTCCGGAACCCTGCAGGTCGCACACGATGCGCGGCCGACCAGGTAGGTGGGAGGCTGCAGCGCGGAGGGGCAGAGTGGCGGAGCGAGGTGGTACGGGAACGGTGCAGGCCTGCACGGCAAGCTAGGACTGGGGGAGCTGTGGGCGGCGTGGAACGTTGTACGGAGTGGGGTTGGGGACGTCAGGCGTTGGGATGGGGACGGCTGGCAGGCCGATCTACCCACTGTGGCAGGAGGAGAGGATGTGGCAGGTGGGGGGCTTGGGTAGGAAGGTTCATGGTTGACGATCACCCGTGACGAGCAAGCGCGAGACTGGGCTGGGCTGACCTGACTGGGTCAAGACGTCCCGGCCCCATACTGTCCGGCCCATGGACTGGCCCCCGTTCTCATTGACCAGGCCTGGCTGCCGGTTGGAGACTGGCATTTGACGGGCGTCAGTGACGGGGCCACTGCCATGTCGTCGCTGTCATCTCGTCACTGCCTTCCGCACAGCTGCTGCGTTGGACAACTTCAGCCAAAGCCTACCGGTCTGACCTCATGGCGGTTATAGTAGTAGAATACGCCTTCCTGGATTGCAGTTCCTTCGTCCGGCCGTCGAAAGGGTCGTGAGCTTGAGTCGGTTGTGAGCGGTGCCGCAGGTTCAGTCCAGGGCTCGCAATCCAGTCGGTCAGTGGTCAACTCACAGGCGACCACTGGCATGCTGTGAGGTCAGTGACGCTGCGTGCGCCTTACGCATACCACGCACCAAGCCGCACACATGGCAGCTGCGGAGTCACTCAACCTGCGGTGGCGTATGGTATGGTGAGGCAGTCTGGACCTTGAACAGGTACTGAACCTGTAGCGGCAGCAGCAGGGGCTCTTGATCACACTCTCGCCTGAAACCTACCTACAATCACCTACCAGCCCCCTCACATCTTCGCCTTCAAATTCAAATTGATATGGATGCTCTTGGCCTGCACATACTCATTCAGCGCCTCCTTCCCGCTCTCCCGCCCAATGCCGCTCTGCTTGAACCCGCCAAACGGCGTCTGCACCGCTGTCGCGAAGGCCGCGTTGATGCCCACCGTGCCCGCCTCCAGCTTGCCGGCGACGCGGAGCGCACGCGCGATGTCCGAGGTGTAGACCGTGGCTGCAACACACTCGTCAGCATGTGCACGGCGACGAGGTTTGCGGGATGGAGCGGAGTCAACGTACAGCCCAGACCATAAGTAGTATCATTCGCCATCGCCAGCGCCTCCTCCTCGGTCCCAAAGGTCTTCACGCTGATCACCGGCCCGAAGATCTCGTCCGTGTACA
The DNA here is from genome assembly GCA_033119285.1 of Teratosphaeriaceae sp. CCFEE 6253. Classification (NCBI taxonomy): domain Eukaryota; kingdom Fungi; phylum Ascomycota; class Dothideomycetes; order Mycosphaerellales; family Teratosphaeriaceae; species Teratosphaeriaceae sp. CCFEE 6253. The sequence goes on from JAWDJV010009392.1 coordinate 17,824, forward strand.
CCTTACTCTTGACATCCGGGTTCAAAATCACGGTCGGCTGGACAAACGTCCCTTTATCCCCCATCCTCTTCCCGCCCGCCAGATACTCCAGCCCCTCCGCCCGCCCATCCTCGAGGAACCCCATGACGCGCTCAAACTGCTTCTTATCCGCCAACGGCCCAAACGCCGTCGAGTCCAGACTCGGATCGCCCATCTTCTTCTCCGCCTCCAGGAACGCCGTCTTGATCGCCTCGATGTACCGCGGCGCGATGCCCGTCTGCACCAGCACCCGCGACGACGCGAAGCAGATCTGCCCGCTGTTCCGCAGGAAGCTGTCCGACGTCTGCGCGACGACGTTGTCCAGGTCCGCGTCGTCGAAGACGAGGGCGGGGGATTTTCCGCCCAGCTCCAACGAGACGTGCTTGAGATTGGATTTCGCGGCCGCGGCCATGACCTGCCGGCCCGCGAAGGCGGAGCCCGTGAAGGCGATCTTGGCGATCTTCATGTGGCTTGCCAGCAGTGCTCCCACAGGGCCAGCGCCGGTGACGATGTTGATGACCCCTGGCGGGAAGCCGGCTTCGTTGATGAGGTCCCCATACGCGGCCAGCGCCAGTGGTGATTTCTCCGACGACTTGAGGATGAACGTGTTCCCCGTCGCCATGGCGGGCCCCATCTTCCACGCCGCGAGCACATGGCTGCCATTCCACGCGCAGATCCCCGCGCACACGCCCAGCGGCTCATACTGCACGATCTTGTACGTCCCGTCCTCCTCCGGCGGGAAGCTCTCGCCCGCGACCTTGCCCGCGAAGCCTGCGTAGTACCGCCAGATGGCGATCGGGGCGCGGATGAAGTTGCGCGCGACGGTGATGGGCTGGCCCATGGCGGCGCTCTCGAGCTTGGCGAGCTTGTCGACGTTGGCTTCGAGGAGCAACGCGAACTTCAGCATGATGGCCGCGCGTTTCGCCCCCGAGGTGTCGCGCCATTTGGGGAAGGCGGCCTTTGCGGCGTCGACGGCGCGGTCGACGTCCGCTTCCGAGGCGACTTGCACGGCGTCCGTAACGAGGGAGTCGTCGTTGGGGCTGTAGATGCTGAGGGTCTCGCCCGTGGAGGAGGGGCAGTAGGCACCGTTGATGAAGAGGTTGGTTTGGATGGACATGGTAGCGGCTGGTGGACTTTCCTCTTCTTGAATGGGTGGGAGGAAGGAGATGAGGGAGTGAGAGAGGACTGAGGAACGACTTACGTGCGCGGCTTACCTGGGGACACGACATGTACGTGGTCAGGCCACGCCCGAGGTCTGTTGTTGTCGTCCGAGGAGCTCCTCATGATCCCCGCACAGGTCTGTGCCTAGCTCAGCTCATCATGCTGCCCTAGAACATCAGCCACCCTTGGTCGACTGCCTAGAGGGTGTGCTATGAAGCCGCGCAGGGGCCCGCATGCAGCCGGAGGACAGTTGATAGATTGATCAATCAGACACGGATGATCGCAGGCCACGACGGATGGTGCGCGGTGTCTGCGCGGCGTCGTTGTGGACTGGGCCTGGATTGGTTGAGGCGGTACGGAGAGTGAGATGCGTATGAGCGTCCTGGGCTGTTCGACGGATTGACCCATCGTGCTAACAAAGTGAAATGAAAGGTCAGGAGCCAGGAGTCTTGGAGAACGCTGGTGGGGCTTGTTCTTGGCAGCGGCCTCCTTCCTAATGGGGAAGCAACGCGAATGAACAGCATATCGTCGAGCATCGGGAGCTCTTCTCTCACTGCTTCCACTCCGTTGCCAATATGGACTACTCCGAGAAGCCCAGACCCGTAAAGCCCCGCATCATCATCCACGGCGGCGCGGGCAACATCACCCGCCACAATCTACCGCAAGAAGTGTACGAAACCTACCGCGATGCCCTCCTCCACGTTCTCCATTGCGCCAATGAGCGTCTGGCCATACCCGGTGCCGCTGCGCTCGATGTGGCCACCTACGCTGTGACGCAGCTAGAAAACAATCCTCTGTTCAACGCCGGGCGCGGCGCAGTATTCACTCGCGCAGAGACCCACGAGCTCGAAGCCTCGGTCATGGTCTCGAAAGGCTACCGTAAGCGCGGCGTGGGCGTCATGAAAGTCACTTGCGCCAAAAATCCGATCCTGCTGGCCAAAGCCATGCTGGAGAAAGGAGAAGCGGATGATGGGGGTGGAGCGGCGGGGCATGTGCAGCTCGAGGGCGCGACGTGCGATCGATTGGCGCGGGAGTGGGGGCTGGAGTGCGTCGAGCGGAGTTACTTCTGGACGAGGCGGCGGTGGGAGGAGCATCGCAGGGGGTTGGGGAGGGCGGACGATCGCGAGACTTACGTGGAGCATCGGCGGAATGCGGACGGAGGGGATCAAAAGGTGGGTCGAGATGCGTGGCCAAGTTTGGGCAGTGATCCCAGCTGGGACGGGACGGAGTACTTGCCGCAAGGCACCGTGGGCTGTGTGGTCCTGGACAGCACCGGCGCCATCTGCGTCGCGACCTCCACCGGCGGCCTTACCAACAAGCTCCCTGGCCGGATCGGCGACACGCCCACCCTCGGCGCCGGCTTCTGGGCCGAGGAGTGGCTCACCCAAACCCACGCCCTTCAACACACTCCACACCTCTCTCCGCTTTCCTGGCCAGCCATCCTCACGTCCTGCCTCCCAGCCCTATCCGGCTACCTTCCCCTCTCCAGCACTGCCGACGCCGACGACAGGCCGACCGGGGACCTCACCCCGCGCGCCGTCGCCATGTCCGGCACAGGCAACGGCGATTCCTTCCTCCGCCTCGCCGCGGTCCGCACCGCCGCCGCGCAAGCCCGCTTCGCCTCCTTCACGCCCTCCCGCAGCCTTCCCACGCCCACCTCCTGGCCTTCAGGCGGCATGTACCCGCTGCAAGACGCCGTCACGGCTATGGCTGGACCACATGGCGCACTGCAGCAGTCGGCCGGGGAGAGGTGGTTGGAGTCCGGGGAGGGCGAGGGCGGCATTATCGGGATTGAGATGACAGGGGGCGTGGGGCGGGTCGTGGCGGACTTCAACTGCGGCGGCATGTTCCGGACGTGGGTTGATGATCAAGGGCGGTCGAGGATGGCGGTGTTCCGAGAGGAAGGGCGCTGATTGATCAATGCCATCGTCGGAGTCTCACCCCATTATCACAAAGTCGTTGTGGCCCTGCTCCTCCGACGCACTCGGCGCCTGTCCATCGCCACCTGGGTACTCGGGTTCTTTTGCTTCAGGTACGGCTCGGCGGCGCTCCAAATGCCGGGCCACGGATCTGAGCGGCGACTGCACGCACAGCAGCCCCTCCAAGCAGCTGCCTAGCCGCGGCTCGCCCTGCAGTATCAGCTGTGCCACTTCACCGGCTCTCCCGCGATCACGCTCGAGGGCTGGCTGTGTCGCACGGCGGACGGGACTCGCATCCCCCAGCTTGTCGTATCGCAAGACAGCTTCTTGGAGTCCGATGGCGGTCGTGAGGAGCTCGAGCTGGAAACTCCAGTAGTGCACTAGGATGCCCGCGATGGGCCCGCAGGAGAACTCGAGCTGGTTGGAGTTGTTGGTGTATTCGGGTTTGCACTCCGTGTCTCGGGTGTCAATTGGCTTGACCACCGGATCACCTGCAGGCCGGTATAGCGGTCCCGCGATGGAGAGTTCGAGGGTGTAGAGCCAGTCGTCGACTCGGCGACGTAGATTGGAGATGTCGTTCAGGAGGTTCAAGCACTGGTCGATGACTTTGTTCGCAGACAAAATTCCGGATCGCGCCCCCGCTAGGAGACGGTCTGCGGCTTCTTGGTGGCCAGGCACCTCAAGGCCCAAATCATTGAGGCAATCCCTAGGCGCCTTCTCTCTACCCATGAACGGGATCCGGATCCACTCCGGCTCAATGAGAAAGCACGGCCTCCGACGCTCAATCGCGACAAAGACCGCGATCCCCCGGAACCCGGAAAATGCCAACGCCATACTCGCGGACCGCTGCATCGCGCTCGGACCCAGCTTCTCCACGAAGCTTAGAGCCCCGTCGATGTGCGCCAGGTGCCCCGTGCCGTGGACGTCGACGTCGTTGATGTGCTCGAAGGCTTGCAGGGCGAAGGACGTGTACATGAAGACGTCACTTGAGCTCTGTCTCTCATGCTCGGTCGTGAGCATGGCGCGGCCGAGGTGCTTGGTGTACAGGCCCAGGACAGCTGTATAGCCTGCCCGCGCAAGGTCTGCCAGACCGGCATTGCTGTGCAGAAGGCCGTAGTACAGCGCAAGGATACTGAAGATCGATCGACTGAGCATCGGCCCGGCACCAGGGACCAGCGGGAGCAAGGCGCGGATGCACTTCGCAACGTTGGAATAGTGCACCGAGCTGGCGGAGTCAACTCGATCGCCACTAAAGATCCCCACCTCCTTCTCCGGATCGAACTCCGCCTGCAGCGCGGCATACGTCGTGCCCAGCAGCGCCCGACTCGCGGACAGCGCTGTGAAGTCCTTGGTGAGCGCAGACCGCCACTGGTAGCTCGCTAGCGCAGCCCGCAGACGCTCGATGCGGCGGACCGCGGCCTCGTAGCTTTCTTCCGGAGAGGGGCGCGCCAGTGCAGTGGGGTCCACGGAGCGGTCCCGGTACGCTTCCACAAGGGCCTGGCGTTGTGTCTGGAGCGAGAAGGAGTCCGTTTGCCGGTGAATGAAGAGGGTCTTGGATTTGGGACCGCTGCAGTCTCGGTTGCCGCGTCGACAGCGGGCGCATTGGGGGGTCTGGAGGTCGCACTGGAGGAGCTGGCTATTGGCTTGGCTTGCTCCATGCGAGAGGATGGGGGTGTAAGTTGAGCGTACCTTCTTACGCCTTTGCTTGCACTGGTCGCAGCGCTCACTTGAGCCGGGGATGTGGCCTCCTGCCATGGATTCTTTTGGGATCGTGGCGGCTGTCACGGGCAGGCAATGGGTATCTGGGATGCTGTTGTCGCCGCCCCACGCATCCTCCTCTTCATCCGAAGATGGACTTCGATCTCCACCGCACCCGTCTCATGCGAATGCTCACGCACATACGACGTCTATACGGGTCCTGGAACATTAGTCATCAAACCTTGCAATCCTCGACGTCGAAAGACAGGCTGATTAGTGAGATCGGCTATGTCTGCTGCGATGGCGATCAAAATGCACAGACGTCATGATTAGTCAACACCTCGGCCACCACCAGGGCCCCGTCATACGGCGGGTATATGGTGAGGCTGATGGCCTTGACTGCCTTACCGCAAACGCTATAGGCTGTAGGATGGGGACCAATCTCTTCCATCATCCAGGCTGAACAATTCAGTATGCTTTCAATTGGCGGACAGCTACGCTTACTCGGCATTGCAGCAGTGCCCATTCAAAGTCTATCCAATTGCATGCAAGACGGAGCAACTTACCAGACACACCACGTCAAGCAGCGCCCACGGCTTTCGGCCTTCTACAAGCCAGCTGTGTCGAGCGCTATAACGGTGCCACCTCTGATACCAGCCGCAGAAGGGTCGACGGCACCACCATCCGTAACGACATACAGCATACTCCTGTCGATGCTCGATCTACCAAATGCTGCCGAGGTCGCGCCTGCGAACGTACGATCGGACGCCGCGCCTGCAACGACCGTCTGATGCCCTAAGGCGAGCTCAATCTTGACCACGACACCCGAAGGGTTCGTAACGATCCGTGCGAACTCTCCCGCGGCATCGATGGTCAAGTCGTCGGCTTGAATCCCAAGGTGCAAGGGGTAGACCGGCGACTCAGCAGTCATCTGCACTGGCCCCGAAGCACTGCCGTCTGCCGTGGTGGGCACCTTCGCCAGAAGCGGGGACTGCAGAGAGTTGGTGAAGTACAGCTCGCCGTTGCGGACGTGGATGCCATTCACACCGAGCGCTATGGGGCTGCTAGCATTGGGTCTCATTGCCGGATCGTCGATGGCGACGCAGTAGGTGCCCGTGCGCGTATCGATCTTGAATACCCGTCCCATGTACGAGTCCGCAGTGAGCACATTGCCAGGTGCTGTGGGTAGAGCGGTGAGGCCGTTCAGGAGCTTAGCTGGCGCAACGGCCGCGACCTTCGTCGCCACGGATCTTTCGCAGCTCGCCCTTCCCCAATGGCCGCGGCGATGTTCAGTGCTGCAGCCCAACGTCCAAATACTCCAGCTACCCGGTACGCCTTTGCCCGGGACCGAGAACTTGCCAACATTGACGGCGAAGACGTCGTGCTTAACTTCGGCGAACCCGAGTGTGACGTTGACGTCTGGGAAACAGTATACGAGCTCGGCGGTATCTAGGACTGGATCGACTTTCCAAACTTCCGGCAGATTGATGAGCGTCACCAGCAAGTTGCCGTTAGAGCCGACGGCTATGTTCTCGACCCATGTCCCGTTCTCGCCCGCCCACACGTTGCGAAGCTTACTGTCGACGGTGCGCTTCGGCGTTGTGGGCAAGGCTTCGGTGAGTGCGAGCAGAGTCGTGAGTACGATCTGGAAGCCAAGAAGCATCATTGTGCACGCGAATAGCCAGAGAGTGAGCGGTGAACCGGAAGACTTGACTCACGGGGGTTTGCGCTCGTTGGCCGGCCAGATCTATTCCGTATGTATGCTCCTCTCGGTGTTGCCCGGATGCGGCGTGCCCTCTACTCTCTGCAAGTCGATCCGTCTGTATAAGCATGACGGAGAACCAGCGTGCGACAATCCGCAGAAGCCTCACCGCACGCCCGCTCATTCAGCGCTCCTGGTTTCTGGATGTCCGGTCACTCGGACCGCTCTACGGTGCGGACTCCCCGGGTTCTTCTTTTCTGTCAAGTCAGCGCACGTGTATTGCGGTGTGCTAGTCTGTGTGTTCCCACGACGTCAAGGACCAGGCCAGATCTGGCAAGAGGAGCGCAGACTTGTACCTGCATGTGGAGTAGCTGACTGGGCATAGTGATGGCGTCTGGTGGTGTGAATGGTATCAGACTGCATCCAGCAGTCGGAGCACAGGTCCGATAAAGCAAAACGGAGTACCGTTCATCCTTCCGCCGTGGCGATTGTACCAGTGGCTGAACTCTCATTACATGATAAATACCAGAGACCCCGATGTTGGAGAAAGCAATCAAGTCCTCGCCTCGGATTGACACGGCTACGCTACGATGTCTTTCCTCGCAATATGCGTGCTGCTTATTGCCGTGCCTTTCCAAGCGATGGCCTTCAAGCACATCCACCAATCATGCATCAACCACGGCTGCAGCGCCTTGCGCCTCACAATCTCCAACCCGCCTGTCAACCTCAGGGACACGAATGTCATCAACGAATTCGCCAGCTTCCTGGAAGGTCTGAACCGACAAAACAAGACCAAGGTCGTGGTCATCTCGAGCGATGTCGCAGGATTCTACGTTAGCCAGATCGACCTCAACATCATCACGCCCAATGCGCTACCCGGGGTCAACAGCACGGAGGTCTTGAAAACGTACTATGCCAATCTAAACACCATCTCGACGATCCCTGTCATCTTCATCGGCGAGGTGAACGGCAGAGCCTGGGGAGCAGGCGATGAGCATCTCGTGAGGATGGACATGAGGTAAGTCGCATTGCACCGACTCCAGCAAAGACCACGCTCACAATCATGCCATCGCAGATTCGCGGGTCCAGACGCCCAATTCGGCGCGCCGGAAGCCGCGGTCGGCTTGATCCATGTCGGCGGCATGCAGCAGCTCGTCGATCTCATCGGGCCGGGACGAGCGGCGGAGTACATGCTCTCCGCTGCTCAAGTCAAGGCGGAGGAGGCGGCGAGAGTCGGCTGGGTCAACTCGGCGTACCCGAGCGCGCAAGCGTAACGGTCCCATGTCGATAGGCTGGCGACGCGGATCGCGCTGTTCCACATCGAGGTCATCCGCGCAACGAAAGCGAGCATCGCCGCCCGCGGGCCCACGATCAAAGACTTCGAGCGGGATCTGGAGAGGTTCAATGCGCTCGCGGCTTTGCCATTCTTGTCGGAGAACGTCGCCAAGATCTTGTCGCTGTCGAAGAATCAGTCTTTGCGGTGGGAAGTGAACAACAACGACAAAGTCGTTGATGGGTTGTATGATTAATTGATCCACGGAAGCCGAGGGAACGGGGTCGACGCATCGTGGCGGGAAGTGGACTGTGTATCGGAGTGTACATTAGGGCGCTGTACAGCCTGATCCATAGCAACCGTAGGGTACATTGTAGCGAAGGAAGGTGAGCGCGCGTACGCATGAGCAGTCGTACTAAGCGGCGTCTCAATCAGGCAGTAGGAGCGCCTCCTCGATAGCAGTGTTGTAAGCTACGACAGATGAATGAGCCTCCCCTCACCCCTCACGCGTTGTGTGTCCGACGTCAGCCAAGACTGGTGAGAAGCCACCGAGCTCTCTGCTTGCATCCGGGACTGTCATGACCGTGAGGAGTTTGGTGGTGTGGCGCCGCCTTGGTCCTCTCCGCAACCTTCTCCGACTTCACCTCGCCCCTCCCTTCCTCTCTCCCTCTCCCATATTTGCCAGGGGCCATCACTACTGAGGCTATAGTGAACCGCCCTCGTGCAACGAACTCGCTGGGGGATAACGCCGATGGACCAAGCGAAATGGCAACAAGAGCTCCAGTCGGGAAGCCTCCGGATGCGACTCCAACTGTGGAGCGGCTCTGGGTATGCCTTACGCAGAGGTGAGCGGCACGCAACATGTTGGCGCTCGCGTGGACACTTGAGCACCTGAAGTATTGTTTTCGTATGGCATTCGAGCAGATCGTTCGCCCCCTAATACCTCAACACCTCCGGCCTGCAAATCCATGTCCGTGAGCCCATCCACGTGCTCGCCGGAGATGTGTTTTAGTCGTCAACCACTTAAGCTTGATAGACTGTTCCAGCGGCGAACGGAGCACAGTATGCGTTTCAACGCAATTGCTTCTACTGCTCTCCGCCGCCTTACGATCTAGCACTATACTCACCTCACAACCCAAGCCATCACACATCAACCACTTCTCACTCCAACCACGCAGTACATTACCCACACTACTGACTTGTGGGATCGAGCCTGATCGGTGCTCCGCTCATGCTGGTTTGCGTGCTCGAGCGTGCGAAGAGAATCACCTTCCGGGCCCGCATCGGCGCCCACGACCTTGTTTTCTCCACTGACGACCAGACGGGATGCGTCCCTTACGCTAGACTCCAATGAGATTGACTGGGTAGAAGCTCTGTCGTCAACAAAGAGCTTTTGGTACTTTTCGTCGCCGCCATGACCAACGTGGCGTGATGCTGCCGCGCTGGGTTTGGTCGATATTGTGTCTAATGCATCGCGGGTCCGATTGTTGCCTGCATACGCCGCAATCTCGGTGTTGGCCTTCAAATTGCTGTCGGCTGCGATCTCCTGAGGTGAGTGCTCCGTATCATCGTCGTAAGATAGACTGGACTTGTCGTCGCTCTCGCGATAGTCGAAGTCCTTGTATCCAGAGTCGCGGCGGGATCTCTGCGATGTGGTGGCATGTCTCAAACGCCACAGGTCAGCATAGGCGCTCGGCATCTTGTTCGCGAGTTCGAGTCCCAGAAAGTCAGTGTCCGAGAGTCGATTGTCATTGGAGAGGAGATTCGTATAGGCCCCGTCCACGCGGTCAATCTTTTGCAGAGCCCTTGAGAACTCCACTCGGCTGTCCGCCGTGAGCCTGCTGCTTGTGCGGAAGAACCAGTCGTGCGTAGTCATGTGGACTGACTCGTTCAGATCGATGAAGGCGGTATCATGGTCGTATGCGCACTCCCCGAAAATGTCCAGACGCTTCTGACCTGGAACATGTTGCACCTCTTATCCCACGGTAGCAATCTGCACTGATCTCCTCAACAGGTGCTTCTCTCGTCTGAGGCCCTTGTTACCGCGTGTCTGCATACGAACGAGTCTTAGGACGCCATCGGCGGCCATGATGACAACGTGTGGGTATGGCTTGATGAGATAAACCGTTCCGCAGGGAAGGACAAAGTAGCTAGGATCCCCGGGACCCAATCGGTCGTCTTTCATCAGTACAATCGCGAAAGCCCACACGACATCGCCATCTCGAATGTCGGAGTTCGTGTGTGAATGGTTCGACCACCCTACAAGTGTGAGCGCATCAGAGAGGCGTAAATTGGACAAGTGGTCTTGAACCATGAGCAAGTGCCGACGACGCATCCTTACTGCTGGGGTCAGTGAAGAAAGATCATCCAGGCCGGCGAGCTGCTTGTCCATGGACATGCGAGGGACGTCTCTGCCCAGTGTTGAGATGCCGGAGGCGGTAGATGGGGAGTCATTACCATCTGGCTCGGACGGCCCATTCGTGAGACTATTAGCATGCTGGTGGTTGTCATTTGACCCGCTCCTGATGTCTGATTAGTTGCCATGGAGTTCAAGCGTCACGAGTGACTGACGATGCACGCCTGCCGAGCGGCTCGGTGCCCTCCCCTCTCGGGGTTGTAACCTTTGCCATCTGTGTGCGAGACCTTATGCGTCAGCGAAAGGAAGGATGTGCACAGTGCGCCGAGCTGCAGCCTCGAGGCCCTAAGAGCAATGGATTGCCAGTCGTATGTTCTGCAGACTGCTCAGAACTGACAATGGGAGCGACTCGAGCCTGTGTTTGCCGTCATATAGTATTCGTCGTGATAGCGGCAGCGAATCTGTATGCAGTGCGTCGCAGAAGACTCGAAGGGGTGTGGTATCGCGATGGGCCGAATGCATCCACACCAGCGGCGTGAGCGCTTCGTGCACACTGGTAGAAGCAATTCACGCTTGCATGCGTTGTCGTTGAAGAGTCTGAGGATTGGCGGCAATGCGGCAGCGCATGTTGCGCCTTGTCAAATACGAAGGAGAGAACAGCTTGTTAGGCTGTTGGTGTTGATCGAAAGGAAACATCAAAACGTCAAGTGCCCCGCCGCGCTTGGGGGTCGCAAGGTTTGTGAATGTGTGCGTAGAGTCGAGCTACTGCCTGATGCGTTTCGATTGGTGTTGTGAAAGCATGGACCTAGCTAGATCGCGCGGGGTACACATCGCGCGATTACGCGAGCCATGTGAATCCCCAAAAGGAGTGCCAATGTGTGCCAGTCCGATCAAGAAGGCACAGGATCCGGTAGATAGCAATCCAGACCAGGGTGCCATTGTTGAGTATGTTGACGCGAAGCCTATGCACCGCGACGCTGGTCTGTAGCAGTCTTCAGGTCTCGTGGGCATCATCTGGTATATCTGTGGGTGCTAGCCTTCCAGCGCGGAAGGCCAGTGACCAGAGCCCATAGGCATACAGCGTCAGACCAAATCCGACGCTGCTTGACATCAGCAAAGCTTTCCGCACACCCGAACGACTGTCCCGCTCAACGGCAACCGACTCCCGCATATGATCGAGCATGGACATGCCGCGCCGGGTCTCGTCGCTTATGACTTTGTACCTCTCGAGCAGCTGCGCATGCAACCATTCTTCCTCTTCTGGCAGAAAATGAACGTCCCAATCACGCTGCTCGTGAACATCGACCGATCTCCAGGTCCAGCTATCCGGTGTGCCTTCACGAGTCTCCGTATTGCCAGCGCCACCCGCAATGCCATCAAACCACTCGTTGACAGCCTTGCCGTCGAATCTCGAGAGTATTCGCGCCGGCCTCCACGCCGACGTGCTGCCGGTCCTTCGATCCGTATCTGTATCTACCCAGTCGTAGCCCTTATCGACGCCGTCAGCAGCGGCGATAATCGGCTCAACTGATGGGCATAATTGTGGGCGTCGGTGACCATCTCTTCCGCCACGATTCGATCTTCGTCAAGGCGCTCATCTGATGGGCCGAAGGTTTCGTCCGGATGTTGCGCCCGCGACGCCTGCCACTTCTGGCGTTTGGTATCCGCCACATGCTCGAGTACATCCTCTCGATGCTGTATTTCTTCTTTGAACGCTGCGAAGTAGGCCAGATCATCCTCAGTCTGGGCATCGGTCAGCCGGTGTCTAGGAATATTCTGATAGACTAGTCGCTCACCATGGTCGTCGCGGTCAAAGACAGAAGTGCGTAGTAGGTCCTGCTCAATGCGGTTTTCGGCCTCCAGAACAGGGGCTACGACATCCAGGAACATCTCGTCTTCCTGCATGTGCTGCTCAAATTCCCGCTTCTCGACTTTGGCCCTGGCTTCGCCTCTGTTTTGGAGTACGACCTGGTGAACATCGATCCGCCGCCTTAGCAACGCCATCGAATCGGCCAGGCCAGTCGAGTGTGTCAGCCCTCGTTGCTGGGCGTAGCCGATGTGGCGCAGAACCTCAGCAGCGGCATCGTCGAGCCTGCCGTAGGACCAATTGACCTGATTTCCCGAAGTCTGCGCCTCCTTCCGGTCTTCTTCGAGGAGACGAGCTCCGACTTTGGCTTTGTGTAGCGCATAATATAACCGTGGTGGCAAGGCTGGAGCATCAGGCGGATCCGGCCGGAAAGCGTCGTTCACGACTGGTGTTTCCAAAGCATAGACCTCATTGGCTGCTTGCGGCAGCTTCTCCTTGGCCAACCTGTACTGCTCCCTGAGCTGCTCAAGAGCCATGGTCCGGTCTCGGAATTGTGGATGCAACACTTCCATGCGAGCCGCATTTGCCCTCATTCGAGCACGCTCCTCCTCGCTTTGGCCATGGACTCGGTCGAGTAGTGCCTGATCCACGCGGAGGTCGTCTAGATCTCCACTGATGATCTTGTATTCGCGCTCTTGTCGCTGGAGGCGGTACTTGAGCGCCCTCGCATCACGATGCAAGAGCACAGCTGCGGTCACGGCCTCGAGAAATGGGCCGAATGCGCTGAAAGAGATATGGCCACTTCCAGTCGGGGACGGCATTGCGGATTCCATGTCGACTGCGTGCTGAGCTTGCAAAAGGCTTCAGATGACTACCAGACGAATGTCCGATGGATCAATCGTGGACGCCACGGACTCGGTGAAGCTACTCGATCAGCGTACAATAAGACCATCGTGACCAATGGGAACAGTGCGCGACTCTTTCACAAGGGAGCGCACACGCATTCGGCCGTCGTTTTGCGTAGTGGGTCCGTTGAGGACAATGAGATGTGGCTCCTCGCCTGCGCCGACCGATCGTGACAAAGAAGAGGATATCATGGCCTGGCGATGGGACATGCTACCTAGGGGCAGGCAAACACGTCGACGCCGCCAGGTATAGCAGCTCCCGTGCGGTTTGTTGCACATGCAGCATGCCGGCCTGGCATTGCGCATGGGACACTCCCCAACAACGATGAGCCATGGCGTCGCGTATGTGACGGTAACCTCTAAGGCCGGACCATACCGTCCTGTGTGTAGGGAAGTATGTACAATCGCGCGCGTGTAGGCGTCGTGTCATGAGAGTATTGGAGTCAAAACAGAGATGGCGCGCGCGGGCTTGGCAATGCGGGATCTTCCGGCGGCCTGCCTCGAGGTCGTCCTGTCTCACGGACCAGATGGTGGAGTCTGATTCATCTGACTTGCATTTCGTGCCGTGTGTATTGAAGATACGGATAAGATGATGAGCTCTCCATATCCGCCATACTCTGCTCCACCACTACCCCATCAAATGCCAGGCAGGAAGTAATAATCCAGCGGCTGCCCCAGCGCCGCACACTGCGCCGCCTCCCCGAACGCGACCTGCTCGCTCGGCCACTGTAGCCTGCGCTGCGTCTGACTTGCCGCTGTCACTGGCAACCACTCGCTCCCTGCCAACGCCAGCTCCCTCGTCGTGTTCGCATACCCTCTGATCCGCAGATACGCTGGATCCGGGTTGGGATCGTGCTTCCACAGCCACGCGGCCCATGAGTCCATAACGAACTGCGTAAAGGGTGTATCATTGTCGTCACGCTCGGGCAGGCCCCAGCGCCGCCAGGTCCCGAAGACTTCCATTAGGTCGCCGCTGTGGCACTTGAAATACTCGGCGTTCGGGTCGCCGTTCGGATGGGCGGCGTCGGGAATGGCGTTGCAGAGGGCTTTGTTGGGTGGTGGGGGCCAGTAGGTGATCTGGTAGCTGCGGTTGAACTATGGCGAGGTGGAGGGTCAGTATACACTCTGGACAGACTCGATATCAACACCAAGACTAACCTCGTAGTAGTAGATCTCCGGCAGTGTCTTAGTCGTGGCCACGGCATACGCGGTGGACAAGTCGAGACAGCGGAACGTTAGATCGGTACTGACGCGCGCAGTAACGTTGAAGATGTCGAGGCTGACGTTCGCCGCCGAGGGTATCGGGAAGACATCAGGATTACTGACGACCGGCTCGAACGGCAGGGAGTTGTTGACCAGCGACAAGGTCAAGTTCGTCGTCTGTACGTAGTCTAGTCCCGGCGCGCCGTCGTCTCTCATGGTGCCCATGAGTAGAGGCACACGGTTGACATGGCCGGTGCCGTTGTACTCGAGAGCGGGCGTGATGACGTAGGTACCATCGACCACCACGTTGTTCGCGACCGTGGTGAGGTTCACGAGTGAAGCTGCATCGTACGCCCGCAGACAAGCCACTTGATCGTCGGCACTGCCGCCCAAACATCCGGTCAGGTTGAGGATCGGCAGTGTTTGGGTGGTGAACTCCTGGTCCACGGTGAGGTAGTGGGTGTAGGTCGGCGGAGATGGGTCGCTCTGCAGGATGGCAGCGGCGAATAGGCCTTCAGCCTTGGGTGACTGGAGCAGCGCTCTGACGGATCCAGCTCCTGCGCTCTGCCCTCCGATCGTGACGCGAGCCGGGTCTCCCCCGAAAGCAGCGATGTTGGCTTTCACCCATTGCAAGGCGGAGACCTGATCGCTGATCCCATAGTTGCCGTTCAGTCCCGTGCCATTGCCACCCACAAGCCATCCGAAATCGCCTAATCTGCTCACAGTCAATATTCAAGGTCTGCACAGAGCGGAATCCAACGCACCGGTAGTTAATGGTGACAACCACAACATCCCCCCTCGAGGCCATGTTCCCTCCGTCAAACGTCGGGTCCGAGCCATAACCATTAATAAAGGCGCCCCCATGGATCCAGAAGAACACCGGCTTCAGCGTCGGCTGCGCATTCTGCGGACTCGGCAGGTGCGGTGAGTAGATGTTGAGGTGCAAGCAGTCCTCGCTCCCATCATTCACGCCCGTCAATCCGTCATTCTGGCGACAGATCGCGCCGAACTCCAGCGCCGAGACATCGCCGGAGACTTCGAGGGGCGAGGAGTAGGTGAAGCGTTGCGGGTAGGAGCCATACTGGATGCCCAGGAAGCGGAAGCTGACTTTATCGCGGTAGCCGGTGTAGACGGCAGCGCCGGAGGTGACTTGAGTTCGGACGCTGGCGCTGGTGTCTGTTTCGTTGATGCCGGAGACGGTGGCGCTTTGGGTGCAGAGGGCGGGCAGGAGGGCGGTGCAGCTGCTGCTGACGGTGCGGCCGCTGGTGGTGATCGCGTTGCAGGCACCGCTGCTTCCCGTGCCGGCGATGAAGTAGAGTCCACCGTGTCTCTGGTGAGAGGGCCAGGACGGAGGGTATCCTCGTCGTGACCACCACCCGTGCGAGTGGCCTTGCTCTCCAGACTGATAGACGAGAAAGGCCAGGAAATCATTGGTGTTCAGATCAGAAGGTGGCGTCCAGAGGGACTCTCCAAGGGCGGCACAATCGCTTGCGGCCGCTGCTTGAGTTTGCGGAGTGCCGAGCACGATCACCGCTTCGCTGCGAGTGCTTTCGTTGCCTGGGATGCCGTCAGCAATAAACCAAAGGTGTAAAGCAGGTTGGTATGCATACCGTAGAGATCATTGTGCAACAGAATCTGCAGGTCAGATCCAAGAGAGGAAGGGCTGGGCACCGCATGGACAGCTGTGAGAAGTGCCGTCGCAGCAGCCAACAGTATACGAACATTCGAAGGAGCCATGATGGAGAGACTGCCCTGACTGGTCCACACTGCTTCCGTGAAGAGAGCGTACCTGTCTGCACATATACCTCGACCTCCACGCGCCCCGTCATGAGGGGACGAAGCGGGGGAGCGACCCACCACACAGGCTACGACGTACGCTGTGCACCTGGCGACCTACCTATACCGACAGTAGCGCAGAGGAGTAGCATGCAGGTACCTGTACCTTTACCCGGCCGTCTAAGCCGTGCGTCATCCTGGTTGGGTCACGTAGCAAACGGCATGATTGCTTGCGAGAGCCGCGGCGGACTCGGTCGTGGATGACGGCGGAGGGAGCGTTGAGTCTGTGTCCCGGCACATGACAATGTATTCCCATACATATCTGGACAGATGGAAGATGAAGGACACACATTTTGATGAAGGACACACATTCGAGGTGTGAAGTCGAGTCCATCTGAGGTCAGTGAAAGGAGGAGACGTCATGCTTACGTAACCTGCACTGCTTGCCCTCCAATGTTCTCAAGACAGTCTCAAGACGCAGGTGGCAGATCAGTCACATGGATGAGACAGTAGCCACTGCTCTAGGGGTCACAGTCCCCTTCCCCCATCAATCCCATCTCATCGCATCGCCTCCCGTCTCGCCCACTCGTTCGCCTTCCCCTGCCGCCACTTCTCCTCCTCGACCTTCTCCCGTCGCGCAGCCAGCGCGACCTCCGCCTTCCGCCTCTCAGCTCGCCTCCTATCCCCCTCGATATCCGGTTCGCTCTCGTCACCCCCCGAGGGAGCAGGAGGCAGCGACGAGATGTGCCCCATGATGAGCTGATCCCGCAGCGCTGCCGGTAACGAGATATAATGCAGATGGCTGAGCACCTGCTGCGGTAGAGTCTCCAGTGTAGAGCCCCGATGGAGGTCACGCGGCGGGACACTCATCAAGAGTAACACCAGATCCGCCCTCCGCGTGCTCTCCGCCAACTTGAGCCGCGTGACGTGCTCCCGGTACAAGCGCTCCCGCTCCTTATCCCCGAGCTGTCTGTCATTCATGACTGCGTCCTTCTTGAACTTCCGCCTGAATTCCGGCCAGTATAGCTTTGGGCTCGCCTTCTCGCCCAGGAAAGCCAGGTACGGGATCCGCGGGTCCCGCTTCTCCATCTGCGCTCGCTCGTCCCGGAGCGCGGCGGATCTATCACGGACCCATGTATCGAAGACTTGCTTGCGCGCACGCGTGGTAGGGAGGACAGTGTAGCGGTCGTCGTGCACGATCCCCGCCGGACTCTCGTCCGCGAGGAGTTGGTCCCAGGGCGTGAAGGGCGAGATGGCGTGGTCGTCTAGCAGATCGCGGAACAGGTTGGCGGCTTCTTCGGGGGAAATAGGAAGGCCGGAGTTTGCTGGCCAGTCGTCCATCTCGTCCTCACCATCGGGCTTACGCACATCGCCGCCGTAGTCCTCCGGGTCGAGGCCGTATTCCTCGCCCATGGCGGCGAGTTGATACGCGATGTCGTCTTCGCCGAACTCGACCGGGCCTTCATCCTGCATGGCATCATCCTGCTCAGCAACGTTGTCTACTTCTGCATCCAGATTCTGCTCATCGTCTTCCTCGCCCTCATGATCCGTGACCTCGACGTACTCGTAGCTCCCCTCGCTATCATACCCGGTGTCGCCCACGACCGGCTCCAGCGTCTTCACCGCACTTCCCTCCGCTCCCGCCCTGGCTCCAAGATCCACATCCTGGGCCTCAGCCTCAGCAGCAAGCTCAGCTATGACAGCGTCCTCGTCCTCGCGCTGCAGACTCTCGCTCCTCCGCCTCCTCCTTGTCGCTTCACTCCCAACTCCGACACCCACGTCCGCACCTTCCTTCACACCCGCATCCTCGGCCACTCCCTTTCCGTTCACCGCCCCAACGCCCCGCATCCTCCCCAGCTCCCCCTCGGCCCAAGCCGCATTCCCCTTCTTCTCCCCTTCCGTCCGCTCCCCCTCCTCCCACGCCTTCACCGCGGGCCATAGTGGCTCAGGCACGAACCACAGACTCTCCTTTGTCCGGGTGTCGTGCACGAAGCGCCTGCCTAACTTGGTCTTGACCATGAGCCATCCTTCGTGCCCGGGGAGGGCGTGAGCGGAGGCCGGACGGTCCCGGGCGTGGAGGCGCAGGAACCGGGGATTGGATAGATAGGTGCGGTCGCGGCGGGACTTCCTCGGATAGGATTGGTGGGCGGCGGTGCCATCGTCAGGCGGAGCGGTGATTGGAGGAGAGGCGGATTGGGTGTACCCGAAGCGGTGGTCTGCTGCCTCTTCGTCATCGTCGGAGGCGGTGAGAGCGACAAAGTCGGCGGTCGGCGGTGGAGATGTCCTGGGGCGTTTGGCGGGAGGCTCCATGGTCATGTGGTGGCCGTGCACATCAGTGCGCGTGTGTACCAGTGGATGGTCTGCGAGTCGTGCTTTCTGCGTTCGGCGGGCCGAGTCATGCAATCGGAAGCTTGACGCGTGAGCTCCATCTGCCTGCGGAGCCGCATCGACACCTCCAACAGCCACGGCCGACGATCTACCTCTCACACATCATCGCACACTGTCGGCCACGCAATTCTGCCAATCTCCATACGACTTGAGGCAACACCGCCATCATGGCCCGCCGCTACGACTCCCGCACCACCATCTTCTCCCCCGAAGGCCGCCTCTACCAGGTGGAGTACGCGCTGGAAGCCATCTCGCACGCCGGCACCGCCCTCGGCATCTTGGCCACCGATGGCATCGTGCTGGCCGCCGAGCGGAAGGTGACGAGCAAGTTGCTGGAGCAGGACACGAGCGCCGAGAAGCTGTACATCCTGAATGAGTGAGGCCATCACCTGATCTACGATCCCCTCGCGCCACGTATTGACAGGTGGATATAGCAACATGATCTGCGCCGTCGCGGGCATGACAGCCGACGCCAACATCCTCATCAATTACGCGCGGCAGGCGGCGCAGCGCTACCTGCTGACCTACAACACCGACATCCCCTGCGAGCAGCTGGTGCGCCGCCTGTGCGACCTCAAGCAAGGCTACACGCAGCACGGCGGGCTGCGCCCCTTTGGCGTCTCCTTCATCTACGCCGGGTGGGACCCCAAGAACGCCTTCCAGCTGTACCAGTCGAACCCCAGCGGCAATTACGGCGGGTGGAAGGCGACGAGTGTTGGAGCGAATAATGCGTCGGCGCAGTCACTCCTCAAACAGGACTACAACGAGGAGTGCAATTTGAAGCAGGCGTGCGAGCTGGCGGTGAAGGTGCTGAGCAAGACGATGGATTCCACGAAGCTGACGAGCGAGAAGATCGAGTTCGCGACGGTCGGGCGGACAAAGGCGGGAACGATCTACCACCATCTTTGGGGTGCGGATGAGATTGATGCGTTGTTGAAGGAGCACGGGTTGGGCAAGGCCGTAAACGACGAGGCGGCTGCCGCGACGGTGGATGGGGCGGTCGCTACGGGGGTGAGCTGATGATGGCGGGAAGGATGGGCGGAGGTGTGGGTCGTAGGGTGTGTACGATAGAGGAGCATGCACACAGCGAGGCGTCACGTGCACGGCGTTCCGGCGTTCGCTGCTGCCTAAACCGGATATTCTACATCTTCGGGAGGAAGGAGCAAACGGGCCGGGATTTACGCGGACGTCGGAGAAGATGCGCGGTGAGTCGACTTCACATCTACAAGACTGTGCGAGTATGTGCAAAGCGGGAGGATAAGTATGCACTTTCATACTATGTCTCGTCACTCCGGGATCCCCATTACGTCGCGCAAATCGCTCACTGCACGGTAATGGTCGATCAGCACCAGTCACCTTACCTCTCGCCACAGCACCATCCCCCCACCCCTCCCTCCCCTTCCCAGGAACCTGATGAATTCCAGGACCCTCCACCCCAACCCCACTACCCGCAACAGATCCCGCCCCCCGCAGTCATGGTCTCCATCCCCACCCTGTCCTTCCACGACCAGCTCCGCCAAGCCGCGGCACACACGCCCGCGCTCGCTCCAACACCAACACTAAGCTCGCCTGCCACCACCCACCACGATGCCTGGCCTATTCACTTCCTCGGTTTGCCTGACGATGGCAGCCGCCTAGGAAGGAACGACACCGGACGGTACGGCATCCCACAGCCGCAGTCACCACCACCGCGACCGGCGGATTGGGAAGTGCCAAGGTGGATCCCTCCTTCGCGACGAAGTGGGATCGCGGAGGTGGATGTGGATGGCGATGTGGATGCATTGCTGGCGCGCTTGCGGGAGGTGCGGACGCAGCAGAGTTGGCCGTCGCAGGAGCCGGCGTTGCAGGACTGGGGACCGGAGCACTTCGACCCGCGGCAGGGTCCGCTGCTAGAATCCCTCACACTGGGAGATTCGCCGCAGGATGACCCGACGCAGCTCCCTGTGCCGCAGTATCTGCCACCGCGACAAGATCTGCCGCCCAGATTGCCGCCGGGAGCGGGATTTTACGAGCAGGTGCGAAACTGGCGACCCGGGAGTCGTAGAATAGAGGTCGTGGCACCGACGCATTTGGCTCCTCCACGGGAACAGCGCCGCCGAGGTGCCGAAGATCTAGTGCCTGGTAGGCATCAAGGCCGACGCGATGGCGATGAAGATGCGGATCTGTCGCGGTGGCACGATGCTTCGCCACCCAGCTTGCTGCTTGGGCGATCGCAGTCGCCACCGCTCCCGGATACGACGTTGGAAGATGAATACGGCCTTCCCCACGGACGCCGTGAGCGCAGTCTGGGCGGGCGCATGCTGGACGCCTTCCACGACGATCCGAACGAGACGGCTGCAGCACCCCCACCCTTCTCCTGTTGCTCAGCGGCGGGCATCGACCTCAATTCCTCACTTGCAAGGACGCTTCAAATCGATTTCGTCGCTCCAGACCTCTACCACATCCCGATCGCCATCTTCCGCTGCCTGCGACCGCGGGAGACGTGCTTTCGCCTCAAACGAACCCTCCTCGACCATCTCTGCACCCCGCAATTGTGGCAGCCAGATGTATTGCGGATGGAGACGCAGGACCTGCATCTCCTGGACGAAACCCAAGATGCCCACCTCGTCGTGCTGGAGCAGGCCGCGCACCTTTTATGGGACCCGGACCTGCCCCTCACGATCTTCGCACTTTTCAGCGCCAAGGACAGCCGGATCCGCTGGTACTACACAGCGCTGCCCGGCCACCCGATCCTGGCGGCGCTGGTCGCGGACAATTGTCTCGCGTCACGGCACCGGGAGCTAAACCCGGACAGGCTGGGAGACCCGGCGCCCCATCGCCGTCTTTTCGTCTTCCTCACCACGTCCTTTGAAACCGCCATCGCTATCCCAGAGCACCCCGACTACCTCGCCGCGAGCCAAGCGACAGACTACTGTCCGCCCATCACCGACCCGTCCACCGCGCTCACTCGCCTGCAAGCCGCGCTCCCCTCGGCAGCCAGGCCCAAGTCCCCCGCAACCAAAGCCACTCACCCCACCCCGTCCCTGGACGAAGAGGACAGGTACGTCCACCTCCTCTCGACCCCCGAACACACCCACCTCGCCCTCGCCCTCCACCTGCCCTCCTCCGCGTACCTCCTCCTCCGGACCCGCTTCTTCCGCGCTTTCTACCTCGAGCTCCTGGCCCAGCAGGAACGCATCGGCGACGAGCGCAAGAAAGTCCGCACGGAAGCCGTGCATGAGGCGTGGTTGAGGGCATATGCGGGTCTGCCGCACGGGAGGCGGTTGGGGGCCAGGGATGCGAAGAGACTGGTGGTGGGGTGGAGGTTGCTCGGGTTCTTGGAGGAGAGGGGGTGGGTGGAGAGGTTGCGGGAGGGTTATTGGGTGGGGGAGGGTGACGGATGATGGGGGTGCAAGGGGGTCAGTGAGGTACAGTGTAGGGGAGCGGGATGTCGTTGTTGATGCCGACGTTGTGTGAGCTGTGCCGTGCTCAGGAACACCTCTATCGCTTTGGGGTGGAAAGTGGATGTGGGCAATGCCATTTGTGTGTCCTGATCTCCATCGACGGCCTTCACCCTGGCAGCGATCGGCCAGAAGCCACATTCACGCTCTGTGAGCAGCTCCTAAATGCCATGTCAACTGACTGGTGGTCTTCCTGGTATACGACAGGCGCGGTCGCCTCTGTCTGGTAGTAAATTTGTGGAGCGGTTTGTTTTGGCCAGCGGACCGCGCCGGTGCCAGACAGGATGCTGAGTGTCTACAACGCTGTGATGTTTCGAACAAACCATAGCGAGGATGATGGTCGATGCGGAGGCAGCGCGGCTCAATGAAAGATTGGCAGGCTGAGTGTGGGCTGCCGCCGTTGTGCGGGTGGCGATGCCATAAGCGTTACCACGCACAACCAGCCCTGACATGTAGCCACGCCATTGCCTCGGACGATTCGGACGTTTCGCTTGTTGTTGCTTCATGCTGGATGTTGCTCATGCCTGATGGCTTCGAGCGCACCGATCACTACACCAGGTCGTACGTCGTGAGCTCTTGAGTACCTTCAAGCCTGTCTTGTCCATTACACTCGTGGACGAAACTGACGATTGTCAGCAAATCGTCTACTCGGGAAGGGGGGATCGGGAGATGTACCATTCACCAATGAGCGTATAATGCCCATCCGGCCGCTCCCGCAGAACGTACAGCATGGAGCCGCCCTTTAGTGCAACGATAATATCGCCCACTACCGACCACGAAGGCACGAGGCCCACATGTCCAATGCTTCCACGGGCGAGATTTCTTTGTCCGGTGTGGGTTTTCTCGGCCTGCTTGGCGTCCGACCATAATTGCGGACCGGGATACCAGGACTCGGAGACGGGCTGGGGAAAGCGAGGATCATCGGTGGTGTCACTAGCCAGTACAGTACGTAGTAAGGCCTCACGCTGTGCCCCTGGCGTCGCGTATCGAGCAAGGGAGGCGGGATGGCTGACTTCATCTGTGTTGATCGAAGGCGTTAGACTGAGGCTGAGCCGGCCCTGGAAAGGCTCAGCGCTCAAAGCCTGCGCAATGGTGGAGATATACTGGATTGTCTCGATCAAACAGCCTTTGATAGACAGCATACGGTCTCTTACGACGAAGTCGTGTTGAGCACTGCAATTCCTGGTATCGGATTCCCCGGAGCGAGCGAGGCCGAAGCTGCCAGATGCCAGGACGGTATTCCAATGCAGGCAGTGCCAAGCAGGCACCCAGGACGGAAGGCCGTCGAGCCTGTTCTCGATGAGAAGCTGACCTCTTGACATGGTCAAACGCTCGAGAGTGCCATTCGCCGTCCGATAGCGAGGGCTATTGATGGAGAGGATGTCCAGGTTCTTCATCTTGTCCAGGCAGTATTTCGCGACCGAGACGCTCATATCCACGAACGAGAGATTGTAGTCGATCCACTCTTTCACTGCTTCGCGCTCCTCCCTACCTAGGAGGTGGATCATGGTTAGGATCTTATCCTTGGGCTCGGATGCGGAGAGATGGCGTGTCAGGTACAAGAGCTCTGGTAGCGTTGCCCAGGAAGAACCACTGCTACGAGCCCAGCGACTTCGCAAGTCCCGGTATAACTTCATAAGCTCGGCGGGAGACATTGGAGGTGGAAACTGTGGCTCGTCAGAGGTGCCCAAAGCCAGATGAAGCGTCCAAAATTCAATGTATCGACACTCCACCTCGCCACTCGATTGGTCTGCGGCAGGTGCGTCGTTCCACTGCAGCCTGTGATGGCCCCAGAGTATGACCAGCTCTGTAGCAAGCACGAACTCGAGCAAGATCCACGTCTTGCGCCAGATCTGGTGGGCGAAGATCTGTTCCAGGCAGGACGGGCACGGCTTGATGGCTGGCCGAGTCTGCGTTTGGGCCTCAGCGATCTCCGAAGCTCCCAGGCACAGCATGCAGGCCTCACTCTCGTAATCGCCCGGTCCTAGCCACACGGTGACGCATACCGCATTGCTATAGATCTGATTCATGAGTCCCACTTGGGAGCCTCGCTCCGCGAGGTCCATCATGCTCATGCAGAGGACGTCTACCCATAGTACCTGGACGTCGGTCTTCTGCCGCAGATCTTGGAGTGCGGAATGCAGGGATGTATTGACGATACGGTATCTACCGTTCACGACGACAGTCGCGGCCCGGTCGGTGTACGACCATTCATATGATAGAGCGGTGTACTGTGGCCTGTTCTCCAGGGAATCTGTGTGCAGCGAGCACACCACAGCAGAACTCCGTTTTTCGGAAGGGTGCAACACCAGAAGTCGGATGGCGGGCAGTGGTGATGGAAGAGGAGTGAAAGAGAATCTGGGCCGCCGTGGCACATCGAGCTCCTCGTTTGTATCGGCCTCCTCCGTCCGGCGAATACTATCGGAGTATTCCAGCGCCCAGAAGAGTTGATGTGACATATCCGGCCGGCCTCGCTCGGGGTAAAGCGGCCTTTCGCTTGGGCTAGCAAGTGCGTCCGGACGAAAGTCGAACGGGAACTCAGGGTCTTGCAAGACATTCAGCAGACGTCCATCCGAGCTCGTCACCCATCGGTCTGAGTGCGGCAGTTCCTGCTGTCCCTGATGAGTGTTCTGCCCGGCGGGAGGCATGGCACGCGCATACAGCCATGGAGAGGCAATTCGATTGAACATCTTCAGAGAGTCAGATGTCTGGCGAGTGGAGAGATGCTGTGACCGGAGTGATGGGACATGAGCATTCACTTGACTGAATGTAGTCATGTCCGTAAAGGTATCGTGTGCAGCAGCATGCATCGCCCAATGATTCCATGCATAACTCCGCAGTGGCCACATCTCGGTCCTACCGTCGACAGCATTGTTGCACTGAGTGAGATATGTGAGACAGCACTTAGCCGCGTAAGACTGTGCGAGGTCGAGGTCATACCGAGGCGAGCTCGTGGGCCATCCCAGCGGCTCGATCCTAAGCAGGTACTCCCGGACTGAAAAGTGTGCAAACCTTGCAATGAGTGTCGAGCTTGAGGTCGGGGTCGGCTCCGTATACTCTGACTCTGAAAGGGTGGCCTCCTCATGTTCAACTGCAGCAACACTAACGAGTCCGTTGAGTCGCGCCGCAAAGTCTTGACAAGTTCGGCGCCGTCCGATGTCGAAGTCGCCACGGCCTCCTTCAAGCGGTAGGGTGGCACACGCATCCAGGAGCTCAGCCACGGTCATCGGTCTCGCGGCTACCAGCATCCACTTGAGAATGACGAACATGTCAGACATCTTTCCAATAGGTCGTATCCGCTTCAGGATAAGCTCGTAGTAGGTGTCCAAGTCCTTGGGTAGATTACTCGTTTCCAGTAGCTCCTCGAGGTAGGTCTCTGGCAAGTCCTCACAATCCCAGTCGACAAGCTCGTCCATGTAAAGTGCAGCCAATCGAAACCTAGACTTTGGGTGAGCGACAACACGATGGCGACTGGGACTACACACACGTACATGCCCTGGGCCGCATTACTGATGACCTGCACCGTACGCTGTTTCTCTTCCTCAGACTGCAATTGCATCAGGAAATACTCCTCTATTCGGCTGCGCACGAACACTTTGATGTCGCCCTCGATGGCCAGCGCAGGCGCTGCCTCTATCTTCCAGCCGGTCTCCTTCAGGCAGAATCGCTCCATGAACAATTCACGTCTGGTGAACAGAGCGAGTCGTATTGGGAAGTCTGCGGATTCCTGTCCAAAGCGTTGTAGCCGACCGAGGAAGTTCAAGATCTTGCCACGGGGGATAGGAGGCAGCTCGTCGAGTGCGTCCATGACGAATGTCACGGATCGGACTCTTGCACTGCTGCCGGAGTCCGATGGGGTAGATTCGTGGTCTGCTCGGAACCGCTGGAGGACTCGGAGCAGGGTACTTTCGTGCTTGACCTCGCTTGGGCTAGTGTAGTTGTGCTCATACATCGCATCGATGTCTTCCGGAACGGCATTGCCAATGCACATCTGGACAAGCAAGACACGCAAGACCGCATCAAGGCTGTGTAAAGCTGGCTCGTCAAAAGCGAAGAAGACGAATGCCACGATGTCGTGGTGGCCCGGGACGGAAGCGGCGACTTCCTCTGGCCTTCCTAGACCGGTCCGGAGTTGCTCGATCAAGGTGGAGCTATGCAACATCAGCACTGGACACCAACAGGGATCTCTCCCTTACCATAGAACACTCTTCCCGCAGCCCACTGCCCACCTCTCAGCACTGCAAGGCCGAGCTAGTGAGTGCGATTTGCTTACCTGCGCCGTGTATCCACAAAGACGGAACTGGGAGCTGTGCACCTTCGCTCGGACTGAACCACAGAGGCGATACTACTTCGATCATCCAGTGTCCAGTATCCTTGGCGACCTTATTTTGAATGTCGTTGAACTTCTGACTGTAAGGGTAGCACTCGCCGCGCTGACGGTCGAAGCCGAGCATCCATGTCTTGATATCCCCGGCCCGTGTGCTCGCTTCAAGTCGTCAGTCTTGCAAGGAAGTACCGCTCGAGTCTACCTACAACCTCCATTCCCGAAGTCGGCGTAGCCAATAATGATCTGAACGGCGCCATCGGAGGCGGTGTTGTGAGAGGCATTGACCGAGTTCAAGGCCATCGTGAGGTCCTCGCACCGATTCCAATTTTGACTGACTACCGAGACCCACCAGTAAGGAGATGTAGACGAAGCCAAGGCATGATTCAAAAGCTGTCTGCACCCGCCGGGGCTGCGCAATCAATGAGAGGCTAGGAACAGCGATAGGTATCTCATGTTCACGGCCTCTGCCCAGGCCGTGAGGCTTCTGCGATATACGAATCCATCGTGCTGAAAAAGGACAGGGTGTCGGGTCGAGAGCTGTGAAGAGACATACCGGTACATTGTGGGCGAGGAAGGCAGAGCGCCGAGGATAAGTGGGGAAAAGGCGTCGAGGTCCGTGCAATTGGGCCTGGACCGTCCCATGCTCCAGGACTAATACATGTTTCTCTCATCTTTCCTCTCACTCACCGCCCACAGTACCGACAGACAGCATGGCAGAACCTGTAAGCGTAGGTATTGGCATCGCCGCTGGCGTTCTCGCTTTCGTCCAAGTCGCGCTGGCCGAGAGCAAATGGTTGTACACTCAGTTCAGCAGCCTCACGAGCCACAAGGCTATCGTGGCCGACTTTCTGCGGGAGCTCAAAGGCCTCGAGGATGTACTGGGAGAGCTGGAAGTGTACATCCAGGGCCCCATGACGAGAGAGGACGAAGCCAGGCTTGGCCCGATCAGGATCCCATTGCGTGATTGCGCAGAGCTACTGGAGACCCTAACGCAGTCCTACAAGACCTGCGATGTCCAGAATCCTCAGAGCCGTAGGGAGAACTTCAGCAGATGGCTTAAGATGCAGTATAAGGGCAAGAGCATGGAGGATGCGTACAAGCATCTCCAGTCGAAGAAGGCCACGCTGGTCATTGCACTCGCCTTCATCACCCTGTAAGCCAGACTGTGTAACCACAGCAAAGATCGATCCTATCTAACAAGGATCAGCCGCGACGGCGGCATGACACAATCGAAGCTCGACGACCTCAAGTCCGACATCAGCAGCTACCAAGCGGACATGATCGACAGTCTCGAGGACCTCGATACCCGCATCACGTCCGCAGCAGACGCCACCAAGCAGG
Organism: Teratosphaeriaceae sp. CCFEE 6253; assembly: GCA_033119285.1. Classification (NCBI taxonomy): domain Eukaryota; kingdom Fungi; phylum Ascomycota; class Dothideomycetes; order Mycosphaerellales; family Teratosphaeriaceae; species Teratosphaeriaceae sp. CCFEE 6253. The sequence goes on from JAWDJV010009392.1 coordinate 45,138, forward strand.
ACCTTGAGGCCTACAAGCGTGAGCTAGAGGCCACGCAGCAGCTTCTGCGAGCCGCGGCTGAAGCAACCGCGATGACCAAGCCTGCCCCCAGCATGGTGATTGAGGGTAATGTCGTTGACCAGGCTTCCCGGCAAGTGCTTGGCACAGACACCACGGACGCCAAGTACGACCTTACGGCCAGGGAGAACACGTCGCGGAACCAGTCGGTACAGATGATCGGCAATTATAGACCGGAGAGTATCCGCACCGTGATCAACTCCTTACCTCCGTCGACGACAAACGTCCCAATTGGCATGTCCGGTACCGCTCCTGACTTTGCTCTCCGGATTCTGGGGATGATAGCTAGGCCAGAATCTGTGCAGCAGCGGACACCAGTCCCCGCTCTTGAAGGCCGAGGCCCCGCCCGTGCTGTGCCCTGTTCAGCTGATGCTGTTGCGGATGGCGATAGAACAGCGCCTGAGTACGCCCAAATTGAAGTAGTACCCGGAACCAGATGAATCCTATAGAAATGGGTCGGCAATGCTGGACGATGCGGCTCCGACGGCGCCGCTACAAAGCGATCCAGCTGCTACACTTCTGCATTACCTTCATCGGAGCTAGCACAGGCATGTGGCCCGAGGATTGTCGTTTGGAAGGACTGTAACACTGGGCACAGTCGCTTGCGTGAAGACTTACGAGTCTCATAGCCGTCCGCTTACTGACTCCCTCGTCGCGGTCATCCTCCTTGAAGCGGGAACCTGCACAAGCGCGGCGCCGCCGGGCCCTGCCGCCATCATCGCTGCCGGGGCAGCCACCCCACCCCTCACAATGGACGACCCAAACGACTGCAGCCTCGAAGCCAACGCCCAGACCGCCGCCTGCGCGCGAGCCGGGAACGAGGACCCCAGCCGCCCGTCCAATCTGCGGCGGCACCGATGACTGTCTCGCCTACTGCCAAGCAGCTCTGGGCGCCACCCCCTACGGCACCAGTGTCACCTGCTCCGGCACCGGCGAACTCGCCGGCGAGGGCCTCGGGCGCTGCTCCTGCATCGCGATGACGGCGGACGCGGCCCAGGACATCACCAACGCCTTCGTCGCCATCGGCGAGGTGGCGTGCGTTGTCCTGGACGAGGCGCTGGCGCTCACGCCGACAGTGCTCCAGGCAGTCGGCGCGATCAGCAGATCAACGGAGTTGAAGTGGGCGGCGAAGATCTTCAAGATCGGGGTGAACTTGATGGCGCACGGGGCGAAGCTGGGACGGTGCGCCAACGCTGCTTGCCCCGGGCACCAGTCCGTCGCCATAGATCCGGAGCGGCTTGAGGAGGGGCTTTCTTGGCTGGACGTATGCTGAGCTTCTTGGTGTGTGGCCGATCGGCGGTCACGGGGGTGTCCAGGAGGTGTTGGTGTGCGCCGGCCCGGAAGTTCAATGATTGGCAGTTCATCCATGTGTGTCAGCATGAAATTTATAGCTGTAGCTCACCAGTGTCTGGCACGTATAAGCAACGATACATCTGTAGCTCTAGATCGTGAGGTCATGTCACTTCCCGGTCTCGCACGCGGTCCCCGAGTATCTCCAACTGCGACGATGAGTCGTCCAGATCAAGCTCCTGTCCAACCCCATAGTCTGCGTTCTTCATAGCCCTCAGGGGTATCTGCTTCGCACTACTCGCCCCAACCATCCGGACCTCGCCATGGCTCATGCCCGCAGAAGCACCCCCGCTCGCCCTTCTCCTCGCACCGGAGTTCTGCGCTCCGTATGCTCGGCGCGAGGATCCCTGGCGTTGTGCCGTGAAGAGCGACTTGAAGCTGGCGAGACAGCACACGATCACGGCGACGCTGCTCTCGATCGCGCTCCAGAGTGCCAGCCAGGATATCTCGGGGTGGACCCCTTGAGTGTCTGTGACGATGATCCGGGCGATGGCGAAGCCGACGATGATCACGCCCAGGCCCAGCACGGCGATCAGAGCGATCTTCTGGAGGGTCGAGACCTGGACGCGGGCGACAATCGATATTGGGATTGCGATGACTATCTTTGGTCAGTCGTAGTCCTGCGAGTCTTCGATTGGTACCGCACTTACTAAGAACATCCGTAATGATATCCACCGCCGTACTGAATCGCAGGCTCAGTAGCGACAGGTCAACATTCTGGGGCGCTTGGCATTCGCCTTCTAAAGTCAGCGTGCCCTTCACCATGCAGATGGGAGGACCTCACCGAGAACGAAGGATGTACAGGACACCGGGTACGTGATGATACTGCCAATGAAGGCCAGCGTGGTGATGATCGTCACGACCCACCACGCCATCCTTGGCCACTTGAGGTTGGCCGTGAGCTGCCGAAAGAATGCCAGAAAGGACGCCTTGACGCTCCAGAGACAGGTCCAGAACAGGAGAGTCGACGCGAACTGGCACTTCAGATAGAAGCTCCCACGAAGCAGAAATGCTGGTGTGGCTGTCTCGCGGCCGACACTGACCGCCAGGAGCTCGTACATGGACGGTGCCATGACAGTCACGACAGCCTATCGCACGGCGAGGTCGTTATCAGCATGTGTCATGCCCAAGTCCCGGTAGGGGCCCGCTTACTCCGTTGGCCACGAGGATAGCAAATGCGATGATTGCAAACCCATCATCGACATGGAGCTTGCGGGAGAAATACAGTCTGGTGCCGCATCGGCCGAGAAGGAAGGCCAGAGCGATTCCCGCCAAGCCCCATATTGCTGCCTACAGTCGTCAACCACAGGCCGCTGGGGTGTATGTAGGAGAGGGCTACTCGTACAATCAATGCCGTCTGAGATATGCGCGCGACTGGCTGTGGAGTTGTGAGCGGCGTTCACTCAGCTCTCATATTGTGGTCTCATACCTGATCCAGATGAATTGACGACGAGCTAGCTGCCGACATTGCGGAGCGGTCGCCAGGACGGACAGCATGTTAAATCGTGGGCCATGCTGCCGTTATACATGCTCCGGTCCGCCTGATAAGGCGCAGGGCACGGAGCCATACCTTCGTGGACCACGTGGGGGCAACACCCGAGCCGTCGTCGGTCCCAATCAAGCGACATACGAGACGACTTACTGGCGTCGTGACCAAGGTTGTGGTGCAGGAGTGACGCGGCCGCTCCCACGCGAAGCACGTGTAGGGGCGAGCTCCGCCCGTCGTGCAGATAAGGTAGCGGCTCCACAGCGTTCCGCCAATAGCGGAAGTCTATGCTGGGGCGGGAGACGTTGCGGAACGGCACCGCCGGGCGTCCTTCTCCCCGACGGCGGCCCCCGCATTGGCTTCCTTCCTCGCTTGCAAGCAGGTCCTCGATGTTGCAGCGTGCTACTGCCGGTGAGCGGCTCGAAATAAGATTATCGCGACTCCTTCCTCGCCTAGCACTATCGGCTGGGGATTGGCCCCACCGGGATCCGGGGGGAGGACCTCCCGCATAGAAATACGGATGCGATGTCTGACTTCTGGCCATAGGCTGGACGCGCGCCTCGGCATCCGGGAACGAGGTACGGCGTGGTGGATGAGCGACTATCAAAAGGATAGAAGTATAAGCGGCCTGCCGCGTGCCTGCCACCTCCTTCGCCCTCGTCCGGCTCTCCCCTCCACATCCCACGCGCCACCGTTTCGCATTGATGTCGCCTCTATCAAACTCCCTACTAATGACGAGGATGGCATTGGTGGTGCCCCTGCTGCTCGCATGGGGCAGCGCCGCGGCTGTCTCATCGACGGCCTCAGCTCCGATGTCTACGGCTTCCGCAACGACCTATCTGAACCAAGGGAAGACCTGCGTGAGTCGCGACGAAGTCACCGGCTGCCAGCCAAGGCGCCTTGCTGACTCGGCGCTCGACGACAGTGTGCCGCGCTGAAGCTTGTGCTGCCAGGCAAGGTCTCGTACCCGGACTCCACTCCGTACAATGCTTCCCTGGCGTCGTACTGGAGCGTGCAGGAGGAGACGGTACACCCCTCGTGCGTGGTCTCCGCGACGAGCACGAAGGACGTGGCCCTGTCGGTCTTCATCCTCACCATTGGCGGCCAAGTCTTCCCCGGGAAATGCAATTTTGCAATTCGCAGCGGAGGGTGAGTTGTTGTCTCTAATTGCCCGCAAGAGCGCAGCGCTGATACTCCCTAGCCACACACCATTCGCTGGAGCGGCCAATATCAACCAAGGCATCACGATTGATCTGACCGGCCTCAATCAAGTCACGCCTTCCGCAGATCTCTCGAGAGTGACGATAGGCCCAGGCAACCGGTGGTCTCAAGTGTACTCCAAGCTCGATGCGCTGGGCATCGCCATTGGCGGAGGCAGAGTCGCCATCGTTGGTGTCGGTGGCTTGACTCTTGGAGGTAACGGCAGCGATGCACAGGACCCGTGGTGCGTTCGGATGCTCATGTTGCAACATAGGTGGCGTGTCGTTCTTCTCTCCTCGGTATGGCTTCGTATGCGACAACGTGGTTCGCTTCGAGGTCAGTGTCACGCCCCTCCTCGCTCTTAGCCTTGCTGATTCTCGACACAGGTCGTCTTGGCGTCCGGCATCACCGTCAACGTCACTCAAACGTCGTACCCCGATCTCTGGGTCGCTTTGAAGGGTGGATCCAACAACTTCGGCGTCGTGACGCAGTTCGAATCCACCGCATTCCAGCAGGGCAAGTTCTGGTAAGCATCCAACACCGAGAGCATCGGCAAGCGTCACCATCTAACCTTCATAGGGGCGGCTTCATCGGCAACGACATCTCCACCAAAGACGCCCAATTCGCGGCCTTCGAAGCACTGACCGGCAGCCCGAACTACGACCCCTACGCCGCCATCATCAACAGCTACGTCTTCTCCGCCACCACGAACTCGTGGTTCATCGCCAACAACATCGAGTACACCAAGCCCCAGGCCTACCCACCGTTCCTGTCCAACTTCACCTCCCTCCCGCAGACCTTCAGCACGATGCGCATCTCGAACCTCACCGACTTCACCATCGAGCTCGCGGCCTCGAACCCGGACGGGCGCCGTCAGCTCTTCGTGACGGGGACCTACGATAACAGCGCGAAGATGATGTCCAAAATCTTCGACATCGCCAACGCCACCGCGCAACCCCTGCGCGGCGTCCCCAATCTCGCGTACAGCCTGAGCTTCCAGCCCGTCCCCACCATCATCACCACCAAAGCCGCCACGCGCGGCGGCAACTCCCTCGGTCTGAACGCCGCGGACGGCAACCTCTTCAACCTGCTGCTGACCGTCTCCTGGGACACCGTGGCGGACGACGCGCTGATCAACAAGCAGGCCAAGGCGCTCTTTGACCAGTCCGAGGCCGTGGCCAGGACGCTGGGGCTGTACAATGAGTACCTGTATCTGAACTACGCGGCGCCGTGGCAGGACCCGATCAGCGGGTACGGGGCGGCGAACAAGGCGCAGTTGCAGGCGGTGAGCAAGAAGTACGACCCGCTGGGGGTGTTCCAGACGCAGGTCCCGGGGGGGTTCAAGTTGTTCGATTAGCGGGAGCAGATTGAGCTTGTTGACTTGGGCCGGCGAGTGCGATTGTCGAGCGTCCACGGCGAAAAGACGACCTGAAGCGTCCTACGCATCCGTCATATGTGAACGGACATGTCTCTCCTAATGTTCCTTCACTGTGCCCCGGGCTTCCCCAATTCGGATGCAGCGCAGTCCGCGGAATGCTTGTCATCCAGCAGCTAGGTCACCCACATGTGCTAAGGGCGAGAGCAGGACAAGCAGGTCCATGGACCCAGTGCCTTTGAGAGTCTGGGTCATGTGTGCCGCATCTCCACTTCCATATATTCAAAGTGGCCCGCGAGAGGACGGTGTGCTAGAGGTCGACGGGCATGCTGGGATAGCATACTTGAAAGTTACAGCTTCCATGCTCGGATGCAGGCGAGCTGGGACTTGTCATGCTGACGACATGCTGGAGCGACAGCGAGGCTGATGGGGCCGGAATGATGGCGCATGAACTCCTTATCGTGACTCGGTATGCTTAGAGTACATGTGTCAATGATATCCCTAGCCTTGAGGTCAACAGCCCATCTAAACCAGGCAGTCACAGGCTGGGCCGTTATAGGCTCTGTCGTACGGCAGCAACAATACCGAGTACCTTTCCCACACATAGGTATCTCCCACGAACCCTGAACACCGAGACACCAGCACTCCACTCCGCCCAACCCAGCGTCATCCACACTCTCGCTCCTCGCAACGCGAGGTTTACTCCCAGTCATCATCGTCACTCTCCTCCTTCCCACCCGCGCCCGCGCGCTTCTCCTCAACCCTCGGGCTGCCAGGGGCGCGGCTCGTAGCACCAGACACGATGTCATAGCTGACGTCCGAGTCCGCCACGCTGCGACTCTCGTCCTCATTGCTCCGTCGAGGCTCGGGAGTGGGCCTGAGTAAGTCTTTCGCGTCGATACTTGTTGCTGCGGGTGCTGCAGGAGTTGAACTCAAAGTGGTGCTAGAGTCGTTCGATGGAGCAGCGCCTGCTACGGTCTCGCTGGCTTGGGCTTGGGGCGTCGAGGACTGCGTCTCCTCCTCATCGTCATCGTCCCAGGCTACGTCTTCTTCTGCAGGCGCTGCTGCGGCTCCTGCAAGTTCGTCAGTCATCTCTGCGTTTGCCACCGGCGGAAGTATTGGACGAGACTTACCTTTCAGGACCTCCTTCCGCCTCCTCTCCTCCTCCTCTACAGCCTTCCGCAGAAAGTAGTACCGCATCCAGAAGACTCTGTACTCCACCTTCTCCGGCACCAACTTCTCGAAAGCACTCCTCAGCTCAGCATACCTCTCCAGATCGCGCGCGATCTCATCGGTCTTGGCCTTGATGTCGAACCCGATCTCCCAGGCCTCCCACTCCGCTCCCTGCGGATCCTCCGTGAATGACGCAGCCGTGGTGTGAATAGCGTGCAGTTGCGCGTCCAAGCGCGTGGTATGGAAGACCTTCTTTCCCGTCCCCGGCTCAGAAGTCTCGAACAGCACCTCATTACCGGCCGCGTCGGTGCCTTTGGGCTTACTCCCATCCCCATTCGTCGGCGCAGAGATTGTCACAGCGTCGCGTAAGAAGTTCCGCACGTTCGTGCCGAACTTCAGCAGCGCCTCGTCCGCCGCATCCTCGGCCTTCTGCAGGTCCTTCAGCTTACTCGCCGCCGTCGACCGCAACGACGCGACCAGCGTTCCAGCCTCCTTGACAATATCCGCCGGCAAGCTCTCAGGCTTCTTGCCAGCTAGCGCTTCAGCCTCGGCCTGCTTTGCCGACGACTCTCCCTTCGCGTCAGGCACCGGCACCGCCTCCTCCCCGGGCACCACCCCTCCCACCCCCCCCTCGCCCGCACCCAAACTCATCCCCCTCGTCCTCTGCACGACCTGTTCACGTAGTGTACTCCATCCCTGCGTCGCCTGCTCTCCCGCATCCTGCGCCTCCTTCTGCAGGTCACTCACGAACGTCTCGCCCTGCTTGCGCGCCTGCGAAAACCAGCCGCCGAGGCGCGAGCCCCATGGCGAAGAGCTGACGGCTTGGAAGGCTTGGTGGAGGTCGGCGTTCAGGTTCGCAGCGGGCTGTGGTTCGGTGGTGGGGTGCGGGGCGTGTTCGTCGCTGGGCGAGAGGGCTTCTTCCTGGACGTGGTCGTAGGCGATGTCCATTGCGATGATATCCTCCTCTGCGAAGCTGCCTGGAGCTCTGCTAACGGGGTCGGCGCATACTGGTCGGGCTATTGATTGAGCATCAATGGTGCATGTAGCTGGATGGCGTGTGAAGCTGGAGCGCCTGCAGGGCCACTGGCGCCTAAGGCATCGCGCGAGAAGCTTGACTTCACGACTATCTACATGTTCCTGTAGGACGTATAAATCATGCCTCACGCGTCAGCACAGTCTGATACGAGAAGAGCTATCACATCGTAGTATCCTCCTCCTCCTCCTCCTCCTCCTCGGCCTCTTCCTCACTCCCCACCATATCAACCACATGATTCGCCGTCGCCCCAACCCCACTCCCCCTCGGCTCCGGCTTCATCCTCGCCTGCGTCTGCCGCTCAATCACTCGATCAACATCCTCCCCCTCATCGTCCTCAATCACCGTAGCATTTCTCTGCGTCCCCTCAGCTCCCACCTCCGCGTCCTCCTCCTCCAGCTCCCGCGCCCTCTGCATCCGCTTGATTTTCCGGATCAACACCGGATCACGATGCAGATCCTGCTTGGTTAGGGTCTCCGCACAGCCGCCGCAGGGGCACTGCACCGAGCCCTTGCCACTGCGCAGCATCTCGAGGATGGCGGAGGCCTCGAAGCTGTGGCTGCACTTCTTCGAGCTAAGCGGATCGCGGAATTCTTGGAGCGTGAGCGGGCACTTGATGGAGATGGTGGCACGGGAGATGGCGATGTCGTCGTCGGAGTCTTCGTCTCGACCTGCCGCCGCGCCTCGTGTGACACCGGGGGCGGGTGGCTCCGAGTCTTTGAACCAGGTCCGCTGGTGTGGGACGTCGATGTCGCCGTCCGGGTGCTGCGCATCGTGCACGGCGCGTTTGAAGTTGCTGTAGTCGTGATCTTCGGCGTAGCGTGCCGAGAGGCTGAGAGATTGGTACCGTGTCTTTGAATCTTCCAATTTCTTCTTGAAGACATCGATCGGCGCGACCTGGACCTGCGTGCCGCCAGAAGGATCCGTCGGCGTGAACGGCTGGATCTCGTTCTCATCCTCATCTTCATCATCGCTGCCTGACGCGCTCTCTCGGCGTGGCCGACGCTGCGACCGCACGTGCTGTGTGCTCGCCTGCGTGCTCGCGTTGGTCTGCGCATCCTGCACAGTCGCCTGAAGACTCTCTTGCAGAGACTCCATCCCGCGCTTCCCGTCAATCATCTTGCGCATGCTCTCCTCCATGCGCGTCGTCATGCGCTCAACCTTGTCTTGCAGATCAGCCAAGTCGCGTGCGACATTGTCGTCGGCGGTCGTGGTCTCAGTATCCTCGGCATCGGCATCCTGGCGCTTCCTCTTCATCGCCGCCTTCTGGGCCTGATAAAGGCGGTCATTGATCTCAGCTGCCGACGTCGTCACCGCGGACTGCGCTTCGTCCAGATGTCTTTCGAGCTTCTTGATGCTGGGGTTACGCGCTATCAGCTCGGCGATGGCTCGTTGATGCGACGGTCCGAGCGAGAATGTCGGCTGCTCATACTCTGGCAGCTGTACAGCTGCAGGGCGGCCGATGGTAGAGCCTGCGGTTGTCCGGCGGCTTGCGGGTGTATCTGGCACATACGACTGACGAGCACGGCGGGCACTTGGCGTAGCTCGTACACTTGCGGTCGCCATGATTGTCGTGCTTAGTATTTGGAAGCCGCGACGATGATCGCGCCTGGACATCTTTCGCGAAACTGACGCGTCGAGTCAAGGCTTGGTCCGTGCGGTGGTGCGAGAGTCGCCGTAGCGCCCGCATAACTTTGCTCCCAATCACACCTCCAATACAACTTCATCACTCTGTCCATAAGCGCCTGCCTTTGCCAAGACTATCGACCACACCTCACGATGCAGCCTCGCAGTGAGAGCGGTTGTCATTGGCGCTCCTCGGACTCGTTTGCTTCGTCACGGTGCAACTTCTGGCTCGTCACCCTCCGGGCCTGTGCACACGGCGCATAGAGCAGCCGGCATATGGTAGGTCTTCTACAGGGAGCATCTCTTACGTTTCAACTTCTTTCTCTGCTACTCAACACCTTGGAGGCACTGCGAACTGGGAATTCCTGCAGCATCTACGAACACATCAATACCGGTTCTGCGACAGTCAGGGTACAAGCGCAGCGGCCTCGTGCTTCAAAATGCGTTCAACATCTCTGTTCTTCATATCTTTCCTTGCCGGGCGCGCGTTAGCGCAGGTCGCAACAATCACCGCCTACGTGACCGTACCATCGGTCGTCAAGCAGGCCGCTACGGAAGAGGCCTCATCCACACTCGCGCAGACCACCTTCGCCACAACCGCGAGCAACGCCATAACTAGCGCATACTTATCCGCCGCGAGCCAAGCAACATCAACAGACGCGCCTGCCGCAAGTGCACAGCCGACGAGTGACACTGGAGGATACGAGGGGGGCAGCAGCGGCAGCGGAACAGCCGTTGACTCTGACGCAGGCGCCTCCGGTTCAGGCTCCTCATTCAGCATCAGCAAAGGCGGTCTCATCGCGATCATATTCGTGGTCGTCCTCGTAGCAATCTTCGGCAGTACGTCTGCCCTTTTGGCGATCATCATTTGCAGACCCCGCTAACAGTGTCCCAGTCGCATCCACCATCCTCTTCGTAGTAGCGAAGCGCCGCCAATGGAACGTCCGCGCCTCAATCCGACGAGCGTCACGACGTCTGACTGGCCGCTCCGGTGTTCCACAGACACCGAGAACGCCCGGTGGGCGGAGCAATCGACGCACGACGGTGCACGCCGGGCGACTTGCTTCACCAAGGTCAGCGAAGCCGCCGGCATATAGTAAGCATGCCATCAGACTGGAGGACCGGGATATGGAGAAGGGTGGGCAGGGACCAAGTGGACGTGGGCCGCCGGAGAGCGTGAGAGTAGAAAAGCCGTGGGCGAAGAGGCTTTGGGGTAACGACTGGAAGTGATGGGTCACTGCCGAATTGTGGAACGTGTAGGGTATGCGTTCACGTATGAGTTGCGCGAGGATCGACTCTGGGGATTAGCTAACGATGGTGATAGTCGAAATGTTGCAGCTGTCTTCGAGAAGTCAAGACATCTGTACTACAGACTTTGACAACTACCATCTACCACGTACTGAGTAGCTCCAACTACTAAAGAGTGCTGGTCTTGGCAGGGCTTTCCCAAGAGGAAGGTGTGGCGAAGCCGCCAGTGCAGGTGGGCTTTCGATTCCTCAGCCAACTGCGTTCTCTTCTCAGACACCGTGGGCAACAAAATCTTCACCCACGCAAACCCACCAGATGCTGCTTATCGTCGTATGGCCACTCGACATCAACCACACTCGCAGTGTTAGCGCCGGCGCTGCCGCGAATCTCGACGCTATCACGATTGCCATTGCCTCACATTGCGCACAGCGACTACCACCCGTTGACAAACATGGTAGGGAAACAGCTTTCATTGTGTCTTTGCATCTCCTCTTAAGGCTCTACGGCGTGCATTGTGCACTGGAAAGATACTTGCAAACCTCCTGCATAGCCTACAGAATTGACTTGATTTTCCTACGGCACATTTCCTACAGCACAGCAGATACACATCCTTTTTAGACTATCCAGGCAGAATGGCACCTATCGTCCATTGCGTTCGCCACGCTCAAGGCTACCACAATCTGTGCAACGCCAACCACGCCATTCACGACCCCCTCCTCACCCCACTGGGAGAAGAGCAATGCCGCACGCTCGCGCAGAAGTTCCCATACCACGACAACATCGACTGCGTGGTAGCCTCGCCGCTCCAGAGAACGATCAACACCGCACTTCTCAGCTTCGGGCAGGATCTGGGCAAGAGGGGGCTGAAGGTCATCGCCCTCCCCGACCTGCAGGAGACCTCGGACCTACCGTGTGACACGGGCAGTGATCCGAGCGTACTGGCCAAGGAGTACGAGGGCAAGCCTGTGGATCTGAGCCTCGTCACGCCTGACTGGAATGGTAAGAAAGGCCGATACAGCCCCAGCAACGCGGCTGTGGATGCCCGAGCGCGGGACGCTAGGTTGTGGTTGATGGCGCGGCCGGAGAGGGAGATCTGCCTCGTTACTCACGGTATGACCCTCATCCTCCGCCATGTTCTGCCATGGTGTCCGTGCTAATGGCAAAACAACGCAGGCGGCTTCCTCCACTTCTTCACCGAAGACTGGTCCGACACAGGCCGCTTCTGCGGCACTGGCTGGGCCAACACCGAGTACCGCTCCTACACCTTCGCACCTGCGGACCACGAGCCCATGACCGATGCCCATCTCATCGAGACACAAGAGTCGCGCTCGCGAAGGAAGCCGGCTGGTGCGAAGCCGCTGGACCGGGAAGAGCAGGCACAGCTCAAAGCTACGACGGAAAAGGAGTGGCAGGACCAGGGGTACGTGGCGCAAGGGAAGGCGCAGGAAGTGATCAAGGCGAAGGTATGATTGCTCGAGCTATTGAGCTGACGGGCTGGCCTTCTTCTGGATGAGCGTTGGGCGTTGGACGCGTTGCCGATACACTATAGAGCGCTCTGGCGGCAGTCGTGAGCCAGTCACCTACAATAGACGCCTTGGATACTCATTTCTGCTTGGCAGTCGAAGGCCAGCTTCGTTGATCTGAGTTGACCTTGAAGACCTTCAATCTGAATGCTTGGCGAATCCATCCTAAGATAAGCAGACGTCATCGTTCACATGACACCAAGCTCGGCGCCAGCTACATACATATATATACACATCCATGTACACCTATCTGCTGCTGCCTCGACTTGCGATCTAACACCATGTAGTGCAACGACTCTCCCGGATCCACCAGCAGCCCTACCAAAGCCAGGCATCAACCAAAATGGGCATCCCCTACTCCAAGCAGATCAACGCCGCCTTCGACGAAGTCACGCCACTCGTCGCCGCCGCCTTCGACGTCCTGCAGACCACCAAGAACATCGCCCTCTTCCTCCTCGCCATCCAGATCGTCACCATCGTGGTCCTGATCTCCAGCCTCTTCGCCCTCCTCGGCCTCCTCATCACCGTCAACCCGAATCTCACCGAGGAGCGCGATGCGCTCGTCACGCCGGTCCTGCGATGGGGCGCGCGTCGGCTGATGAACTTCCCGCGGTACTGGCGGGGACTGCTCGTGGGGTTCATGTTCATCTTGCTGGGGTGTGCGATCGGAGCCGCGCTCGCGGTGTGGCTGACGTCGACGGATTTCCAGCGGATCGCTGATGATGCTGACTCTGTGGATGGTGGGCTGGATGGTGGGAAGTTGGAGGGGGATGAGAAGTGATGACTTGGGCGAGTGTGCGAGAGATGGTCATGCCAGGCACCCTGACCTTGACTGTTTCGCTGTGAGCCGCCGAGGAAGCCTTTCCTGATCTCAATTTGCTGAGCCACGAGCGCACGAACAATAATGTCATCACTCAAATTGGGCGTGGGAGAACTAGTTCGCTCGCTAGAGAGGAGCCGCGTGGAAGGAAGGTGGACGGACTGATGGGAAGGATTGTTGGCTCTTCGAACCTTTCGAATTTGGGCGGAAATCTACGGCGCTGCAAGACAACCTTTTGGCCGCCGACGTAGGAACGCTTTGGTTACGCATCGCATACGCATGTGCCACCACGGAGCACCGCGAGGCGGTGTCTCCACGGCGCTGAGTTGAGGCCTGAAGAGGCTTCCATGAACCTCGGGAACGAAGATGTCAGGGACTGCATGGACGACGAAAGCGACCCTCACGATCGGCCATCTAACGTTGAGAGCAGTGGCGTCGATGACAGCGATGGGACTAGATCAGCCAGGCGTGCATCATCGACTGTCTTGTTGGCTGCACACCCTTGCGGTACCCGTAGTACGCTCGATTCGCAGGAGCTGATACGCTGGTCCGGAATCGACGTCCCCGTACAGGCCGGAGGCAGTCATGTGCGCCAGGCAGCTGCATCCTGTCGGTTGATGCTGAGGATGTCGATGCTCAATATCGGTTGACTTATACAAGCGTCTGCTTGCGCGCATGGCTGTAATGAAGTCGGACCTTTGGAGGCGAACAAGATAACTGCCCAAACAGCAGTGCCTCCCATCTATCTTGACAATACGGGAACCTTGTCTGCGAGATGCGGCGTCGACTGATGCGAAGTCACTGGGCCACAGTTGGATGCTTCCAGGCCATTGAGCTGCGGCGATCAACCTGGAGCGACTGGCCTGAACTTCCGCGCGGCTGGCATCAATGATACTGCGGACAGCGTTTGGCTGAATGCGGAGCATGCTACAATGTGCTCGATAGGCCTGATCTGCGCAGCCAATCGACTAGTGGCTGCACCATGTGAGGCTGAAGACAACAGCATAATAACACTTACAGGTACGGATGTGTACGCTTAGTTAGCAGGTCAGGGACGTCGTAGCAACATTGCTATGTCTGTGGAGAAGAGGACGTATCCCTTGTCGCCCGCTGGTAGCATCCGCTCTGGCTGCTGTGCTTCACGATCAGGTTCTGATGTGATGAATGATTATCGGGCTCCCGCCTGGAATCGGGCGCGGTCGAGCCAAAGCCGACTCTCGCGATAGGACCTCATACGCAAGCCACTGGCGCGGAGTGACCGTCCAGAGACAGGAGTGACCAGGACCGAGTTGTCCAGAAGAAGCTTGGATCTGGAAGTGCCCTGCTCGATTCGGAAGTTGGAGCGACGGCTTGCGCCAAGACATTCTGGCCCTGGGATCTCGGCCGCTGCGATTGGCCCTTCAAGCGAATGTCTGAAACCTTCAATCGACCACTTCATGTTTCTACAGATGAACACTGGCGTGTATCGGAGGCACGGCAAACACAGCGTGTCCAGCGCGTGGCCATCGGACATGCCTGTTCTCTCAATGCATTATTACAGCTCATCGACTCCGTCTGGCCAGGCCGAGCAGCCTGGAGTCTCCCAACTTGGATCGCCCACGTGAGACACTCGAGCCAGCCCTTGATCTCCTTACCAGGGGTTTGCGCGGATGAGGCGCTCTGGGACCAGACATATCAACGCCTCCGTCGCTTAACGGGCCCGGGGAACTGTCTCTCACATGCTATTCTGTACTGTCGTGTCTCACACACAGGTAGGCGTTTGCGGGCGAGATCCTTTGTCCATTTTCCTTCCAACCATAAAGATACCCACGCGGTCGTGACCGCCTTCACGCGGTTTGTCCCTACGCCAAGCACTTTGATACCAACCGCGACCACTCCCACCAAGCGTACGCGGAGCGTACAATGCCATCCGCACCGAACACATCCGGCAGCGACACGACAGCCATCGGCATGTCGTCCATGGACATTGAGATGGGCAAGAAGGGCGCCAACGTCACCGTCACTTCCCTGGAAGTCCCACAGCGACCCGTGCTAGGTCGACGGAAGACATCAGGTGCTGTGGGCGAGACCATCACCGACCACAAGCTGGGCTACGAAGGCGAAGAGGATGCCCTCACCAAAGTCGGGAACTTCCTGTGGAAGATCCACAGCGCCTCGATCCTCACACGCTACGCGCTGTACATCCTGCCGGTGGCTGCATTGCTCGCTATCCCACTCGTGCTCACCGACACGATCTACAAGGACGCCCGGGCAGGCAACATCCGCTTGCTGGGCCTGTTCATCTGGATCGAGACTGTCTGGGTTGGCCTGTGGGTCTGCAAGCTCATCGCCTCGGGCCTGCCCATTGTCTTCCAAGCAGCATGCGGCGTCATCAGCACGGGCATCCGGAAGTACTCCCTCGTCCTCATGGCCCTCGAGATTCCCATCTCCCTCTTCCTCTGGTCCATCCTCGCGTGGGCCACCTCACATATGATCTGCGCCTTCGACAATGCCCACTGCGGCGATGCCTGGCTCAAGACACTTGAGACGGCCTTCAAAGCGCTCATCATCGTCGCCGCGATTTTCCTGGCGGAGAAGACGTTCGTGCAGCTGATCAGCATCAATTACCACCGCAAGCAGTACGATGCGAAGATCAGAGAGAGCAAGAGGTTGATCAGGCTGCTGGACATGATGTACGATGCGTCGCGGGCGCTGTTCCCAGAGTACTGCCGGGAGTTCCACAAGGAGGATGCCGACATTCAGGGCAATACCATGACGGAGATGAGGGCGAAGATGGCGCAGGCAGGCGTGCAGACGGAGGTGTTCAGGGACATGGGACGGGTCAGAGACAAGGTGACGGCCGCGTTTGGTGCAATGGCGAGCGACATCACCGGCAAGCAGGTCTTCAACTCCACGGCCGCGCATTCCATCGTCGTCGAGGCGTTGGAGACCGAGAGCGCGTCCAAGGCCCTTGCCCGCCGACTCTGGCTGTCCTTCGTGGGCGAAAGCAAGGAGGCGCTGTACCAACACGACCTCGTCGAGGTCCTCGGCTCGCAGCATATCGACGCCGCAGAGGAGATCTTCCACAATCTCGACCGCGACGGCAACGGCGACGTCAGCCTCGAAGAGATGGAGATGCTCGTCGTCAACGTCGGCAAGGAGCGGCACAACCGCGCGGCCAGCATGCAGGACATCAGCCAGGCGATCGGCGTGCTGGACCGCCTGCTCAGCACCGTCGTGCTGGTGGCCATCGCCTTCATCTACGCCACCTTCTTCAGCGAGGCCTTCGCGGCCAAGACCACGCAGCTCTGGACCACCTTCACGGGCCTCGCCTTCGCCATCGGCGGCACGGTGACAGAGTTCCTGTCCTGCTGCATCTTCCTTTTCATCAAGCACCCCTACGACGTCGGCGACCGCGTGGACATCAACGCCGTCGAGCTCGTGGTCGAGCACATCAGCCTCATGTACTCCGTCTTTCGGCGCGTGGACAACGACAAGACGGTGCAGATCCCGCACAACGTCGCCAACACGCTGTGGATTGAGAACGTGTCCCGCAGCACGCAGATGAAGGAGCGGCTGAGCATCTGCGTGAGCCCCGGGACGAGCATGGAGGATGTGCTGGCGCTGCGGAGCGAGATGAATGCGTTCGTGGCCGCGCCGGAGAATAAGCGGGATTTCCGGAGTGAGTTGGACATTGAGCTGTTGAGTCTGAATGACTTGACGAAGTTGGAGTTGCGGGTGGAGATCCGACACAAGGTGAGCAGCGTATATTCGTCACCACGATCCATCATCGCTAACCCGTCGCAGTCCAACTTCGCCAACGAACAAGTCCGCAACATCCGGCGCAACAAGTTCATGGTCGAGCTTCTAGCCGCGACCCGCCGCATCCCGATCGAGCCCCCGGCCGGCTCGGGCCCGGCCCTGGGCGACCCGGCCAACCCCTCCTACAGCGTCGCGGTCTCCAACACGGAAGCCGAGGCCTGGCGGTCAAAACACTCGGCCGAAGTTGAGGGCGCGAGGTTGTTTCCCACGGGCAGCGGGCTGAGCATGTTCCTACCCGAGGGCTTGAGCTCGGGCGTGCAGAACCCGGCGTCGGCGATGATTGCCGGGCTGACGGGGAGGAGGAACGGGAGTGCGGCGGAGAGTGGGAGGCGGAGCGTGGACGAGATCTTGCCGAAGAGGATGTGAGGGACATACATGTGTGTGTGTGCAGGATTTGGTTTGCTGTTCTTTTGGCGGGCGGAATGTTGTATATGAGTGTACATGACCGTCTTCGACGCTTGGATGAGATGAATAATGCAATGTTCGTTCAACAATTGTCGTTCTATTTCTATGCTCTCTGCTTTGGCTTCGGCTCTGGATGATCCCCCACTCGAGCCCACACACTCATCCCTGACGACAGTCTCATACACGTGCATCTACCAAGAACGACGGTATTCATCAATACACTGAATCTAGACTGAAACCATACGAGGGATTGTACGCTTCGTATCTACTTGGCGGCGCCACGCTTCCATGGCTCCTTGAGGTCTCAATTCGGACTGCGGATCAATCGTAGAGGTCATCATCTAGCAGGACGACTTCTCCCCATGTCCACCATCTCGTCGTCCATATTCCCCATCTCATCTCCTTATTGATAACTTTCACGTTTCTTACATCAGACATCCCACCATGCAATTCCACCTGAACGGCTTCAAGGGCTCCGGCGACCCCCTCCAGCTGCTCTACGAAGGCGAGCAGGAACCCGACTTCCAGACCTCTCTCCCAGAAGAAGTCGACGTCCTGATCATCGGAGCCGGTCCCGCCGGGCAATTGCTAGGCACGCAGCTCTCCCGCTTCCCCAACATCACCACGCGCATCATCGAAAGCAAATCTGGTCGTCTAGAGCAAGGGCAAGCCGACGGGCTGCAATGCCGCACCATCGAGATCTTCGAGGCCTTTGGCTTCAGCGAGCGGGTGCTGAAAGAGGCGTACTGGGTCAACGAGACGACCTTCTGGTCGCCCACGGCGGATGGCAAGGGCCTGAGGCGGACGGGGAGGATTCGGGATACGGAGGAGGGGCTGAGCGAGTTCCCGCATGTCATCTTGAATCAGGCACGGTTGCATGATCTGTGGTTGGACGCTATGAAGGGGAGCGCGACGCGGTTGGAGCCGAGTTATAGTCGGCAGATGGCTGAGATGAAGATCACGGAGACGGGGCCGGTCGAGGTGGAGATTGAGAGGGTGGATGAGGCGCATAAAGGTCAGAGGGAGAAGGTGCGGGCGAAGTACGTGGTGGGCTGCGACGGGGCGAGGAGCGGGGTGAGGAGGGCGATGGGGTACGAGATGAAGGGTGACTTTGCGAACCAGGCCTGGGGTGTGATGGATGCGTTGGTCGTCACCGACTTCCCGGATCTCCGACTGAAGACCGCGATACACTCGGCCGACGCAGGCAGCATCCTCATCATCCCGCGCGAGGGCGGCTACCTGGCCCGCTTCTACATCGAGATGGACAAGCTGGACCCCAATGAGCGGATAGCCAGCAAGAACGTCACGGCCGAGAGTCTGATCGAGACCGCGAAGCGCATCTTCCACCCCTTCTCGTTCGACGTCCGGCACATCGCGTACTGGTCTGTGTACGAAGTCGGACAACGGCTGACCGACCACTTCGACGATGTGCCGAAGGAGGAGCGTGCGCAGCGGAACCCGCGAGTCTTCATCGTAGGCGATGCCTGCCATACCCACTCCGCCAAAGCCGGCCAGGGCATGAACGTCTCGATGAATGACGCATACAATCTTGGCTGGAAGCTCGCCTCCGTATTGCACGGCACAGCGGACCCCAAGCTCCTGCACACCTACAACGACGAACGGCAAGGCATCGCCAAGTTGTTGATCGACTTCGATCGCAAGATCTCCAAGCTCTTCGCCGCGAAACCCAAGGGCAAGGCCGGTACCGACGACAAAGACGCCATCGACCCGGCGGTCTTCCAGGAGTACTTCGAGCGGCAAGGCCGCTTCATGGCCGGCGTCGAGACGAAGTACAGTCCTGGTCTACTCGTCTCGAGCGATACCTCGCACCAAGATCTGGCCAAGGGCTACGAGATCGGGACTCGCTTCCAGTCCACCCAGGTTCTCCGCCTCGCGGATGCGAAACCCGTCCAATTAGGTCATATCCTCGATGCAGACGGCAGATGGCGCATCATCCTGTTCGGCGACAAAGCGAAGCCTACATCGCCATCCTCGCCATTGTATCAGACCTGCGATTTCCTGTCTAAGCACCTCCTACCCAAATACACGCCACCGAAAGCCGACATCGACTCACTCATTGACGTCCGCGCCGTGCTGCAGCAGTCGCGCAAAGACTACTCCATCTCTGACATGCCATCTATCTTGCTACCATGTAAGGGCGTGTACGGGATCCAGGACTACGAGAAGGTCTTTACGGATGAGGAAAGCTATGGCTTTGGGCTCGGGGACATCTATGAGAAGCGAGGGATCGATCGAGGAAAGGGGTGCGCAATTGTGGTGCGGCCGGATCAATATGTCTCTGCTGTACTGCCTCTGGGCGAGGAGTCGCACTCGGTAATGGAGGATTTCTTTGGAGGGTTTATGAGGGCGCAACGGGAGAAAACGAATGGTGTGAATGGACATAGCTGATCATCATCTAGCTCTTCGGGTGACCTGATTGACGGGGCGCTGAATATGTAGTATACAGCGCTTGGCTGGCCAGCTTGACGGAGCGTACAACGATCAAGCATATCCTTCCAGCATCGACAATCTGTCCCTCAAGTGCTTATCGCTCCGGGCCCACATTTGAAGCAACAGCCGCAGGAACGATCTCATACCGACAATCTTGGCTCTCTGCCAGGGCAAGCTAGTGTCGTACATACAGTGCCTGCATTAGCCCTCTGCGCCGTCATTGATGAGAGTGCTCGTCACGCCGAAATCATCCATCTCGTCCGACGGACGACAGACAACCTTCCTAATCCGGAACCACCCCGCGTGCCAAGATCGCGGATGGACATGGGCGGCTCGTAGCGGGCCATTAAAGGATGCGGATCACTCCACCACGATTGCGAATCAGCCGCAGTATGTGCATCTTGCAGTGATGAGGACTCATGCGCGCCAGCGGCGATTCTTGACAACCTTCCGCAAGCAGATCGGTCCGCTGTGGCCTAAGGATGCAGACTGCTGCTAGTATGCCTCTTAGCGACGATGATGGCGGCCGACAAGATGCTGTCCAGCAGATAATAAGTACCATGGTCCCCTCACAACACCCTCGCTCCCCTTGGTGTGTCCTTGTTGCAGTCCGTCTTGACAGCCATCATGGGTTTCCTACGCTCTCTTCCGGTCCTCGGCCTGGTGGCGAGCTGTCTTGCAGCGCCCACGACTGTTCACCACGTCGTGCACGAGAAGCGGTCGACCTCGGGCGACTGGCTTAGGCGTGATCGGGTGCATGAGGATGTCAAGCTTCCCATGAGAATCGGCCTGACGCAGACGAACCTCGACAAGGGTCACGACCTGCTGATGGAGGTGTAAGCCTCGTCCAAGGTACCTCATTGAGATGATCACGAGCTGACCTTTGGATAGCTCGAACCACGCCTCTCCGAAGTACGGCAAATACTACAGCGCCGAGGATATCATCGACATTTTCGCTCCGGCGAAGGAATCGGTGTCCCCTGTTCAGTCTTGGTTGGCCTCTGCTGGTGTCGACGCCACTCTGTCGGTCAACAAGCAGTGGTTGCAATTCGATGCGAAGACATCCGAGGTCGAGGAGCTGCTGAAGACCGAGTACCACTTCTATGAGCACAGCCAGACAGGCAAGGGCAGTATTGCATGCGCGGAGTGAGCCTACCTCATGACGCTCCACAGGTCAGAATGAACGGCCTGACGCTCCTATAGATACAAGCTTCCTGCTCACGTCCGAAGCCACGTTGATTACATCACGCCGGGCATCAAACTCTACAGCCCCGGTGCTCAGAAGCTCCAAGATACCGAGCTGCAGAAGCGGACGAGCCTGTGGAGGAAGCCGCACAGGCCGCGCCCACCGCCAGTGCAACCCATGCCGCCAGGCATCCCATACCCTCCTGCCAACCTCGATCACTGCGACACTGTAGCGACGCCCCAGTGCATCGCTGCGCTGTACAACATCACCAAGGGCCACAAAGCTGCCAGGGGCAACCAGCTTGGGATCTTTGAGGACTTGGGAGACTACTACTCGCAGTCGGACTTGAATCTGTTCTTCGCCAACGCTACGCCGTACATCCCTCAAGGGACGCATCCCAAGCTGGAGGCCATTGACGGTGCTGTGGTCCCATCTCTCACCAATGGGGCAGATGCTGGACCGGAAAGCAACCTCGACTTCATGATCTCATACCCCATCATCTGGCCTCAGCAATCCGTGCTCTTCCAGACTGATGATCCAGTGGTGGAGGCTAATTACACGTATTCGGGCTTCTTGAATAACTTCCTGTGCGTCAGACGAACATGGCCCTCCATGCTGAGAGACACTGACCAACGTGTAGGGATGCTATCGACGGCTCTTACTGCACCTACTCGGCCTTTGGAGAGACTGGCAACAGCCCCATCGACCCGCCGTATCCCGACCCTCTCCCCGGTGGCTACAAGGGCGCACTCCAGTGCGGAGTCTACAAGCCGACCAATGTAATCAGCATTTCGTACGGAGGGCAGGAAGCAGACGCTCCTGTAAACTACCAGAAACGGCAGTGCAATGGTCAGTCACGACAGCAAGCTTGTTCTCGACGCCCTGCTAATCGACGGCACAGAATTCCTGAAGCTCGGCTTGCGTACGTTGATGCAAGACGATCAAGAACGACCATATGGGACGCTAGCTGACCTTCTGACCCATGGATTCTAGAAGGTGTATCGATATGCGTTTCCTCGGGTGATTCGGGCGTTGCGGGACCTCCTGGAGACGATAGTCCAGATGGGTGCCTCGGATCGGGCCAGATCTTCAGCCCGGTATGGCCTCCCCAGTTGCGAAACCCGAGACCTGGGAACCGTCGCTGACTCTTCCACTCCTCGATTGGTAGGACTTTCCGGCCACCTGCCCTTACATCACCACTCTCGGTGGCACAGTATTGCCACTCGGCGCCGATGTGAAGAAAGACGAAGAGGTCGCAGTCACTCGCTTCCCCTCCGGCGGCGGGTTCTCCAGTACGCCTGACCTGCGATAGTGCTCCGACCACCTACTGACACGCAGGCAGACATCTACCCAATCCCGAGCTACCAAGCCTCTGCCGTCGCAGGCTACTTCCGCAACCACAATCCCTCGTACCCCTACTACGAGACGGTCAACAATGCCTCTATCGGTGCCAACGGCGGCATCTACAACCGCATTGGTCGCGGCTACCCAGACTTCGCGGCCATCGGCGACAACGTGATGATCTACCTCGATGGCGTCGCAAGACGTATCGGCGGCACGTCCGCCAGCTCGCCCGCATTCGCGGCGATCCTGACCCGGATCAATGAGGAGCGACTCGCTGTGGGCAAATCCACGATCGGTGCGTTTGGGAAGCGATCCGCTTCATCGTTGCACTTTTGCTAAACTTCCACAGGCTTCGTGAATCCGACTCTGTACGCTCACCCGCAGGTGCTGCACGACATCACCGTGGGCAACAACAGTGGGTGTGGTACACCGGGCTTCTACGCTGCGAGCGGCTGGGATCCGGTCACTGGGCTTGGGACACCGTGCGTATCGTCCATGAGCGAAGTCCTGGATGCTATCGCGATCGCTGCTGACTGTGCTTTTCGCTACCTGCAGGAACTACCCGGCGATGCTCAAGCTGTTCCTGAGCCTGCCGTAGAACACGGCTTCATCGTCCGAGCTGGATTGTTCAGCCGATATTCGAATGATCCGCCATTCTCTTGGCTGACTCACCTGTTATGCGTGAACGTAAATAAATCGTTGAAGACATCTGTACAGAATCTATATGCTCTCGAGTCTACTTGTCGAGTACTTTCTGTGTCCCAAGGCGTACAGGGAGTCACGCCCTCGAGGTACAGCTGGTAGATATCGCTGCCCCTCCTAATAGCTAAGAGTGTATGGCTTCGCCAACGTACTTCGCCAGCGCGATCATCTTCTCCTCCTGCAGTCTGCGGCCGACGAGCTGGACCGCCACATGCGCACCATCGTAGATCTCCGGGTCGTCTGTTACCGAAGTCAGCACCATCAGGCTTCTCACATGCTGAGGGAGGGGACTCACAACTATCCTGCGTCTCTTGGTCAACGTCGTTCACCGCCTTGAAATCCTCCGCCTTTTTGTCGACGTTCTTATCCACCGTTGTGACCGGTATGACCACCGAAGTATAGTCCAGGACGTTGACCCACACACTGTATGCATAGTACGTATACTTCGCCGGCCTCGCCGCTGGGAAGGGCGCCAATGGGCATATCACCGCATCAATCGGCCTACCCGTGCCGCTCTGCTCAGCCGTACTATTCCAGTACTCCATGTACTCCTTCTGCAACTCCCTCTGCTCAATGTTCGCCGCCATGATCTGGCTAGCGTTAGCCTGCGGCGCGGACTCAACCAGGCACTGCGGCGCGGCCTCTTCGCCCGAAAGGGCAAAGTCGGCGATGCAGTCGGCGCCACCGTCAAAGGACCAGATCTTCATGCACACTTCGGCGATCTTGCTATGGGTGACCGTCGGCTTCCATTCGATGACGTTGTGGCCCAGCTTCTGCAGGGTATGGACCGTGATGTCGATGGCGCGCGCGACCGGCGGTGTTGGTGCGCAGGCGCCGTCGTGCCGGATGACGCCGAACGAGAGTTGCTGGGTGATGCGGCGGAGAGGA
The DNA here is from genome assembly GCA_033119285.1 of Teratosphaeriaceae sp. CCFEE 6253. Classification (NCBI taxonomy): domain Eukaryota; kingdom Fungi; phylum Ascomycota; class Dothideomycetes; order Mycosphaerellales; family Teratosphaeriaceae; species Teratosphaeriaceae sp. CCFEE 6253. The sequence goes on from JAWDJV010009392.1 coordinate 68,806, forward strand.
TCGGCGATGGCGGCCGCAGCGTCGTCCCGCCAGGGGATCTCGTGGACCAGCGGGTCATGCAGCCAGGGCTGCTTGCTGAGCAGGCCTTGGACCAAGAGCTTGAGGGCGTCCGGTGTGGTCGCTAGTGGACCGACGACGGAGAGGATGCTGTTCTGGCCATCCATGCTGTTCGCCATGCCCTCGTATGGCAGTCGTCCGGCTGAAGGTCGAATACCGTAGAGGCCATTGAATGCAGCTGGGATGCGAATGGAGCCGCCGATATCCGTTCCGAAACCGACGGGACTCCCACGCAGACCGATAAGAGCGCCCTCGCCGCCCGAGCTACCTCCACTGGAAAGGTTCCGGTTCTTCGGGTTCCAGCAGTACCCAATGACGTTGTTGATCGTCTCGCCGCACATCAACGTGTGCGGGACCGCGGTCTTGCAATACAGTGTCGCGCCTAAGCTTCGCAGCTCCTTCACCATCTCGCTCTCGTATTCCTTCTCCTTACCCGTGCCCTTCTTGCCCTGGAAGTTGCCGATCCAGCCGACATAGCCCATATGTGTGTCAACGCCCTTGACGTGGAACTGGTCTTTCAGAGACACTGGGAGACCGTGCAGAGGACCTATTGGCTTCTTGTTTTCCGTTAGGTACTTGTCGGCTCTTTCCGCGTCCTCGATCGCTGCGTCGAAGAAGATCTCGTGTAGGCAGTTCACAAGCTGATGCGCTATCGCCGCTCGATGGCAGAAAGCTTTCGCAACCTCCACGGCGGTCCATGTCCCGGCTGTAGTCTTTGTGACGATTCCAACAGCATCAGTCTCCGTGATCGAGATCTCCTCTTTCGAGAGGAACTGTTGGATATATGTGCCCGTCACGTCGCGTTGCTCTTCCGCAGATGGTATTTTCTCCAGTCGCCATTCCTTTGGTATGAGAGCCAGAACAGATTCGGCCTTCTCCTTGCCCGTCTCCTTCCAGTCTGATTTCGACATCCTTGGGACTGTTATCTAAGGCTATGAGGATGAGTAGATGAAAGGAAACAGGAGAGATAGTACATAGACCTCGACAACCGCCCTCGCGACCTGGACTACATCTACGTCTGAGGTCAACAACCACTCCGTCACTGGTGCCTCGTATGCGGCAAGCCGCAGACACACTGTTCACGCCAGCCGTTCCACCTTCCTGAAGGAGGATGAACTCCAGTGGTCCGGTGGGGCTGGATGACGCTCCACTATCGCGTGGGAGGGGCAAGCCGACTTCGGTCAAATGCGCGCAGATTACCTATCAACAGAGAGGCGTGGGTCGAGCTGTGCTTGGGAGATGCGAGTCCTGCAATGGGCAAGTACTTGTCGCTTGCCTTTGCTGGATGCGGGGAGCGGCAGAAGAAGCGATGGGTTGCCGAGGTATCGCAGGCGGCACTGATAAGAAGAAATGGCAAGTCGTAGAAATGAGCAGCTGTGGGTAAGCCCCGTGGCCACTGGGTGAGGTAGCATGTTGGCAAGAGCAGATTCGTCGGACAGAGGACTGAGCTCGGATCATGTCATGCCAAGCATGCACCTGACTGCAATGTACTCCACAATCATCCGCCTGGTGATCCGCACGCATTATTGACCGGTTCAGATAGTCGTTGAAGCTACGCTGGACTGGTCCATGTATCGACGCGGTATGCAGCCGTATACTGCTCTGCTCATTGTACGCCGCATCTCCGGTGTTCGCACAGGCCGCGTGACGCATCGTCAGCACCGCCCGCTCTCACCGTACACCGAGCACACTCCTCCCTGCATCCACACCCCGTCGCATCCTGGTCTTCATCCTCATCACCCCAGATCCCAGCTTTCCCGGCCGCCCGTCATCCGCCATGCAGACGTAGGACGAAGGCGAGAACAGCAGCGACTCGCCCACAGGCAACTGCACAATCCGCTCAAACATCGCCTTCTGTTCTTCCACCGACGCCGTCAAGGCCGACGCCCCGCCCAGGTGATTCCGGATGGCTGTGAACCAGGCGGGCGAGCTGAAGCGGTGCACGATGCTAACCGAGCACAGATCGAGCAGGCGCTCCGAGATGGTGGGCTCCTCGTCGCGACGAGGACGCGCGCGGCGCAGTGCCGCTGCATGCGGATTGTGGTGAGAATCTGCTCAGTGAACTCGTCGGCGGCAGGAGACTGGTTCAGGAACTTGTGCGCCTCGTCCAGTGCAATCACCAAGCCGCTGCTATCGCCAAGGTGCTTGCCCTCGGTGATCAGGCCCAGACACATGTCGAAGAGGACGCAGGCGGTGGAGCTGTCGACGAAGGGGTCGGTCAGGTCGATGATGGTGAGCGTGCCGGGCGGGAGGGCGAACACATCGTGCTCAGGGATTGGCGGCTGCTGCTGTGCGACTGCTTGCTTTTGGACCTTGCTGTGCGCCCTCGCTTGCGCAGTGGCCAGGGCCTGCTTCGCAGACGACGCGCAGAAACTCTTCATCAGCTCCATGCGTAGTTCCAGCATGGTTCGTTGACCGGGTGAGAAGGACTCCGCCGCGAGCTGTCGCTCAAGTCCGGCGAGCTCCAGCTTCCTGTTATTGACGGCCGTGTCCCGCAGTATCCGCATCAGGACATTCATGTAAAGCGGCATGCCGTTCTCGGAGTCACTGAACGCCATGAGCTTTAGGATGCGGTCGGCCTCGAGGTGGTGGTCCTGGAAGAGAAGCGGCAGCACTTCCATATTCTCCGGGGTACTCCCGGGTACGGCATGATAGGAGGCAGCGCGCTGGCGGTACCAGCTGCGAGAGACCAGGACGCGAACCTTGATGCCCATGGAGCAGAGGCTCGCAGCTTCCGCCACGGCACTGGCGCCGTTGCGGTCGTAGTGGAAGACCACGCCAGTTAGAGGCTTGATGAGCTTGCCAAGCGTGTGGTCTGGGCGCAGGCAGTTCTCCAGCATGCAAGACAGTGTGTACGACTTGCCACTGCCTTGGCTTCCGCAGATGAAGGCCGATTGTGGCGCGTTGGTGTTCAGCAAGATGGGCTCGGCGACCGGGATGTCGTCGCAGCCACCCACGTGCTTTCCAAGCAGAGCGTACTGCGGGAACAGGGTGTCTCCGGACTCCTCTTCAACAGCGCACTTGACTTCAAGACTGACAAGCGGTGTTGTGCGGAGATCCTCTCTGCGGACGGCGCTATGAATGGTGTCCTCGTCGCTGCCGCTCGCCTCGAAGTATTGCCTGTACGCGTCATTTTCTTCCATGTACGCAGCGGACATCTTGTTCCGCAGATGTGAGACTCGTTTCCTTTTGAAGGTGTGCACCTGGCTTGGGCGGAAGAGCACGCAGGTTGAGACCGCAAGTTATTCACCAGCAGCTCTCCCGATTAAAGCATGTCTGAGTGGTTCGTCGTTTGCTACTATCTTGCAAGTATCAGCATCGGTAGCTTTGCGTGCAATCGACCGAACAAAGCAAGACATGCTGGGCTCTTTTCGACCTGCATCTCTTTCATGGGTATCGCACACTTCCGACACGCTCAGCAAGACACACAGCGTAGCCTGAGTCCTACAGCCATGATGAGGGAGGTCACACTCCAACGCAGCCGCGGCGCACAACCCACAACGACCGTGAGCGCAGAGTCTAGAGCATCGATCTCTCCCGAGGACCCATCTCACTTTTGAGGCAGCTCCCGAAACACCCTCTTGAAAATCTCCTTGCTCTTGTACAAGTTCACCAGCCTCAACCGCTCATTGTCCAAATGTGCGGAATCGCTCGCCTGTCCACACGGGAAGTGCGCGGCAGGCGCCGAGAATTCCTTCTCTAGGAAGCGGATGGCGGGGATTGAACCACCTTCGCGGATGTACAGAGGCTTTCTGCGCGGGGGCGGTGCCGACTTGTGACTACCATTTGCCGGGCCCCCGTTCCCGCCTTTCTGTGAGGCACGGCGACCGCCACTGGTGAGAGTCGCACTGGAAGTACTGCGCTTGTGAGAGGGCGAAGTCTTGCCATCGCCAGCTGACTTGGGGTTTGAGCGAGGAGGTGGAGAAGCGACGCTCTCTGGCAGTGGAGTCAGGGCCTGCACCGGGCTAACCAGACTCCCGCTCGCAAGCACACTGCTCGTCGTCGGACTTGGCTTGGTGATGTTGAAGTAGCTATTCGTCGAATGATCTGGGATTGCCACATTCAATGGCGCCCCGACGTTCCTTCTGGCGCCACCACTGCTCATCCTTCGTCTTGGCGGCTCATCTACCGGACCCCACGCATCCATGACGGCCTCCTCCAGCGTCTTGAAGATCTCATTCGTCCAATCTCCTAGCCACGGCTCAGCCATGTGGTCGATCGTGATGGTGACCGTGTTGTTGCTGCCCAGCCTATCGAACTGCGCTTCCAGAAACTCCACCAGTGTCTCCGCAACATCAGCTGCCTCCTGATTGGGTACTAGCCGCATGCTTAGTGCCGCCTTCGCCAGCCTTGGAATGATCGTGGCGTTGTCTGGTCCACTGGTCTGGAAACGATGGATCGTCAGACTCGGATCCCGCCACCTCCTCTTCAGGCTTGACGCCAATGCACCCTCGTCGCCGAGCTCCGGATTCTGCGCCACAAGCGCGGACACGATCTCGCGGTACAGCGCTTCCTCATCCGCCCCAATTCTGGGAATCGGGTCGTAGAACCCTGGCATCATCACTCGCCCGTCTTTGCCCGTCAGAGTGCTGAGCAGCATGACCAGGTCCTTAAGGCTCTCGTCCAGCTGCGCAGAGCCATCGACACCGCTATGTAGGTCGGGGTGGCTGCTCTCAATCTGCACCGTCGCATGAATGACGCCGCGCAGGCCATACGTTAGGCATGGGATCCGGTCGTCTAGCCAGTAGCTGTTCGCCAGCAAGATCCAGTCAACGTCCCCGATGCGTTCTTTGGCCGCGCGCACAGCAGCCTCGAACCCGCGAGACCCGCACTCCTCTTCGCCCTCGATTAGAAAGATGATGTCGCTGCCCAAAGTCTGCTCCGCCGTGAGCTCGGCGCATGCGAAGATGGCTGCCATGATGGGACCCTTATTATCGCTCGTGCCCCGGCCATAGAGATACCCGTCGATGCCTTCCATGGCGAAGGGATCAACGACCCACTTGCCCGTGGCGTTCTCTGCAGCGACGACATCGTAGTGCCCATAGAAGAGTATCTTCTTCCGCTTCCCCGCTGTCGATGGGTTTCCACGGAAACGAGCCAAGATGACCGGGTTGTAAGGGTCGGCTGTGGTCAGCATCTCGGTCGTCGCGCCAAAGTTCTTGAACACAGACCGCAGGTAGGAGGCCCCTCTCCGGCAGTCAACTTGGTATTTCGGATCGGATGAGACCGTACGATAGCTTACGAAGCGGCGGAGCGACTCGAAGAGCTGCTCGTTGCTTGTGCGGGGCGCGGCGGCCGTTGGAGTTGTGCAGTCGCTGATGTCCCATACTCCCAGTGTGCAGTCGTTGCCGCCCGTGACGTAGATTGGTCGTCCTCGATGGTACGTGAACGCTGACGCCAGAATCCTGCCTTCATGTGCTTTGAGCCGTGACTGCAGCTGCCACTGCTTGTCGAACTTCCGCACGTAGCCAGTGACAGCGGCACTGAACATGAAGCCTCCTCCCACGCAGATCGTGAGCACATCCTCTCGATGAGCCTTGAGGTTGCGAACAAGCTGGCGGGTCTCCGTGTCCCAGACATCCACTTCGCCGCCGCTGCGACCAGAGTACAGGAACGTCCCATCAATCGCAAGACTCAAGATCGAGTGACCCTCCTCACGCCCATCATCAAGTGCGTACAGCTGTTCTACAGCACCACCCTTGTCCGCATTCAGCTTCCACAGCTTCACCACTCCGTCGCCACCACCCGTGATCAACACCTCGCTGCCTGCAGCCTCTGGTATCCCATCGCGTACAAGCTGCATGCAGTAGACATAGCCATAGTGCGCGAAGTGCTTGACATTTGTCTTGCTGATTTCGATGACCTCGCCGCCCCGCGCGTGGCGAGGCGTGACGTCCGCGCTGGCGGGGCGTGGCGTCCGGACACCGCCCGGGCCGGCAGAGTCAAAGAAAGGGTCTTCCCGCAACGACGGATGCACATCTCTCGCGCGCGCAGCCAGATCGGCCTGAGTGTTGCCACTCGCCCTGTCTTTCAGGCAGCACCACTGGATGGTGGTGTTTTGTGCTCCGAGGTATACTGTCTGTAACGCCACCGAATAGCTTACGCAGAAGACATCACCAACGTCAAAGGTGGAGTACAGACAGCACTTTTGCGTCCAGTCTGCCGTGCGCCACACGTTCACGATCCGGTCGCCGGCACTGGAGAACAGTAGCCCAGCTTCTGGGCTTAGACATAGCCCCAGCACACTGCCACGGTGGCCCTCGATGACGGCCTTGCGTTCAAAGGTGCCGAGGCTGTACACCAGGATCTCGCCTCCCTGCGTGCCGGCAAAGATCTCCGTGTCGCTCAGCGCAAGGGCGAGGATGCTGCTGTCATGGCGCAGCCGGTGGCTGAGTGTCGGCAGAGCACTGTTCAGACGGTCGCCATTGTCGTGCGAATGTTGACGTGTGATCACGCCGCCGGGCGGTGTCCCATCATCGGTCTCGGATGCGCCTGCTGGGTAATACTGTGAGCGCAGGCGCAAGGCTGAACCACGAGAGCTTTGGGCTGGCGCGGGTCGGGGCGTGGACATGACGTGCCATTACCGGGGAAGAATCGATGTGGCATATGCCACGCTTGAGCACTCTACTGGAATGTGAGGTCGCGTGCAGTCTTGGCATTGTTGCGGAAGTGCACTCACCTCCGAAGTTGCTTCTTCGTCTCTCTTCAACATACGATCCGCAATCACCGCGAGGTGTGAGGAACATGGCTAACGGCTACACGATTGGAATTGGCTCTGCACTGGTGCGAATAGCTTTTGTCGACTGTTCAATCTGGCGGTGTGCTGCGGCGAACGAGCCATGGCGAGCGATTGCGCCATCACCAGGGCGGCGCCGCCGGAGCGATTGAAACAGCAAACGGAGACTGCAGGCGTGCGAATGATACAGTTCGTGGGTGTCATTCAGTGTGTGTACAGAACTCTTGTCGCCGTGCAGACTACGCGCATCGCCGAACCATTGATCAACCCTGGCTAAGCCTTGGCCTTTTCCTCCTCCGTGAAGTTCAGACTGACACTGTTGACGCAATGCCGCTCATCTGTCGGAGTCGGATATCCTTCTCCCTTGAACACATGCCCCAAGTGTCCGCCGCAGTTGCTGCACACGATCTCCGTCCGCTCCATCCCGAAGGCGCGGTCCGTATGCCGGGTGACGGCACCCGGGACCGTGTCATAGAAAGCCGGCCATCCGCAGCCGGACTTGAACTTCTGCTTTGCGGTGTAGAGAGGCGCGGAGCACCCGGCGCACGTGTAGGTGCCGGTGGACGGGGCGTGCTTGTCGTATTTGCCAGTGTAAGGAGCTTCGGTGCCCTTCTCGCGGATGATACGGAATTGTTCTGGAGTAGAGGACTCGTGTCAGCGTCTACCTTGGCGCACTCGCTAGGTATGTATCAACGTACCAGGTGACAATTGGGCCTGCCACTCGCTGTGGCTCTTTTCCATCGGGTACGACATGTTTCTGGTGTTTGCTGTACTGAACAGAGCTCCCATAAACGGGACTGTGGGCCAGGAGATCGATTTGAGCGCGCCGATGGTCGGGCGAGTGGTGTTGAACGGCGACGGGGCGCGGTGCAAAGTTGTGTTGCTGAAGGCGTAAAGTGTGCGCAGAAAGGTTGGGATTGACGGGAGGCGCATCAGCGTAAGTGGAAGATCAGTCCGTGGCCAAGTCGGAGCGAGTAGGTGTCTATCATGGGTTGGAGGCTGTGATGGTACGTAGTTGAGATCGGGGTGCGTTATTATGGAATCATTCACTTGCCGCCACCATATCTCTACGTCATGAGCTCCCTGGGCAGCTTTGAGACTGACACAGTATTATGCAGTCCGCCACCGCGCTGAGTGCGGTTCGTTCTCGCGTTCCTTCCTCCAAGCCCGGGAGCGATATGTCTAAACTTATCTTCATGTGCTGACTAGCTTGGGCGAAGCAAAGCACAAGCACCAGCCCTTCGAGGCGTCGGCCACAGCATTTGGGCGTACACGCGGTCGACCTGGTCACTTCAACACAAGTAGACCTTTTTAGGTCCGTGTGATTCAGCCTTTCGGGCCAAGGACTCAAGGGCAAATGCATACCGCTGCAGTGTACGAGGCCAAGAAGACGTTCAATTAGAGCAATCTATCTCACACTGGCCCGTCCTGAGCATACGCATTCCGGCTCGCCCAATCGAAGATGGTGCCCCAGTTCTTGCACTGATGCGGGATGTGATTCCCATCCACCCGCCCCGCCCCATCCTTGTCCTTGGCCGACTCCGGCCACTCGAGCGTCAGATCCGCGTTGCACATTAGCGCCTGTCGGATGAAGTCGAAGCAGTGGTTGATGTGGCCGTTGGCCTTGGCCATGCTCTGCACCGCGGCGTCGTCGTGTGTCTTGGCCGCCTTCTCCAGCGCCCACATGTGGTGGCGGATGTGGATCACGCAGTGCAGCTGGTGGAACAGCGAGACGCCGTAGACTTCCTCGTTGGGCTTGTCGCCGGGCATGCCGGGCTGGAGGTGAGGGTACTTGCGCGGGTTCTGGATCGTGACGAAGCCTGTCCCGGGTGACGGGATCAGGGAGTGCCAGATGTGGTCAGACTCGGGTGAAGAGACCACGGCGTAGCGGTTGTCCTGGTTCAGTGTCTTTGGCACGATTGGGATGTCCGGTATTGGAGACTTGTTCCACTGCAGCGATGTGGGCAATTTGTGGGAGTATCGAGCGCCTGCACCTATCAGGAGGGCTAGGGCAGCAACCACGCCGATGCCGATGAGCCATAGTCTGAGCGTGTGCAGTGTGCGTCGTAGGTCTGCAATCTCACCTGCGGGGCTGTGGTGCTCGTCGTCCAGCGGTATCGTCTCCTCCGACGCAACACCGTCATAGTCTGCCTTGTCCGTGCTTTGCCGCCATGGTGTCTGGAAGCTGGGCATGGTGATGGTTTGACTTGATGATGATTCGGGGATTCTACCGGTCTGAAAATGCGAGGTGTACAAAGGCCGTGCTACGTGTGTGAAAATCTAAGGCGGAGACTCAATGTTGTCAGTGGATCTGGCGAAAAGGGTCGTCAATAAGTAGTGAACAAAGAAACGATCAGCTGCCATACGATCTGGCACATCTTTCAAGGACTAGAAGGCTCAAGGTGGTGAGCTCGAGAGCACGTCCTACCGCTATGTGCACACCAGGTACACAGCGTATCTAGTCCTGCTGTCGTGGCAGCAACTGGCAAGCTCCTCACGATGTGATCATCATGTTCGCCTCACGGCCTTGGGTGCCGTAGAAGTCGCACATCACATAGAGACGGCGTACCACGAAGGCGCTGGATACGTGTGAACATGCACGTGGAGTTGAGGGAGAGGGTGCAAAGGGACTGTGAGGTTGCCGTTGTATTTAGCCGGCATTCCGCCGATGCGACACCGTGTACATCCATGCCACCGCACCAGTGACTCTTGCCAACCGTGTCCACCTGCATCATCATACTCCCATATTACCCTCGCTCTCACCGAGAACCACGTTGGCTCTGCTTATGCGGCCAGCGGCTCCCTACATTGTCGACATGGCCGTTCAGTAGTAGTGCGAATCTATGAAAGCGGCGCAATCCCAGCACCATCTCCGTCTCTGTCCTTCGCATCTCTTAGCTTTCGTCTAGATCGGGACTCTGATCCATGTAATGCCGGGAACCGCGAGGATGCCGGGATCTTCTTGGACCGAAGAGGTCGTCTTTGGCTTCCTTGACTTCTTTCCGCGTGGGCACAAATCCGTCGGTGAATTCGAAGAAGCTGTCCCACACCTTGTCCTTCATCTCTGGAGGCATCCCCATGAAATCTGTCAGACACGTATCCTCCTCAGCAGCTTCCAGCACCGCGATGAGACCAGTCTTCAAGCACGGCTTGTGCCCAGGCTCGGGACGTGCTGAGAGCCAACGATCCGACAAACTCTTTTGCTCGACGAACCGCGCCAGCTCTGCCACCGTGCAGTTGGCGTAGATCAGCTGTTCCCTCTTCACGCGATCCCAGATGTGCTCGAGGCCGCCCAGGCTTGCATCCTCGGCGAAGGGGATCCCGCGGTCGGTAAGCTCTTCCTCCAGCTTCCGTTCCCTGGTAAGCTCTGGGTGGCGATCTGGCACGCTCATCCGTGAGCACGGTCGGCGCAGGGGAAGGCCAAGGGCGTTCCTCTCCGGCCTGGTCAGGTTGCGCTGGATGCCGCGAGTCTTCGTTGTATGACGGTAACGGGCCATGCTGTCGACGTGGCTGCGAGGTTGTCTGTGCTCGGTGCTTGAGATGGCGCAGACGGCGGCTGCGATATTCGACGGACGGCAATTGAGATGATGCTACAGCAGCGTTCCTTTGATTGCGTGCAGATAGCGTCCGAGAAGCTGGATGGTCGACAGCTTGAAGCGAGGATGCTGGTCGAGGATGCAGATTAAGAACAGCTCGCTCGAGGCAACCGAAAGTGTTCGCGAGTCTGTGTTGCGAGGGCCCTAGTGAAGGGTCGTGTTCGCGAGAATGCGACTTCACACGCCAGTGCGCGCGAGGGACGCGTACTTATACTTCACCCACAAGCGCATTCATGCCTTTGACCCAGGAGCCTTCGAAGGCTCCGCGCGCTTCTCAGCGCCGCCTCAGGGAGCAGAGTCATCTTGCGCAGACCCCAGTGGGGCCAACACCCGATGCCACCGTGACCGCGAAACATCGGCGTGTCGTGGTGGCCAGCAAATAATGCTCTCGACCACTGGCACTGGGCGAGAGCGTGCTTAGTAGCTCAAGGTTTGAGCCCATACCTCAGCATCCCGTCGACTTCGGATCCGGCTCCACGTCAATCCACTTTCCGGGGCGCTATAGTGACTTGACAGCCATGTGGTGTATATAGAGGGTCGAATGTCTGGTCATCAGCAAGCTGTAAAAATGAGGACAGCGTACATGTAGCACGAAAAGTGCTTGATGAGAAACTCAAAACTTAATTTGTGCAGCGCAGTCCCATACTGCGGGACTTGCACGCAAGCACATTGCAGCGTGCACTGTATACTCACAATCGTGCTTTGCAGATGAAAGGTAATCGTGTCTGCCAGACCTGATTCTGTCAATGGAATTCGAGCAATCCACGTGCTCGACGCCAATGGGTTGGTTGTCGCACTCCGCCCGAGCTCATGCAGGTCATCTTCAGCCGTCTCAGACATGCTTGACCGCTGCATCTGTTCAGACAACGCGTTGTCGCCGCTGTTTGAAGATAAGGGAACGCAGTTCGGCTTCCGCGAGCTGCATGGCTACATCAGCACGCTGCGCATTGTGACACATCAACCCGATTCGCCGCCAACGCCTCGCTAATCCCGCAATCAACCAATGGGACGCCACCTTCACCTTTCATGCAATGATGGCCTGTCCAGCCCCATTGTACTCACCACATCGCGCTGCCCTTCTTCCGCAGCCTGGAGCCCTCAGCCTGTGCATCGTCACTCGCGCTTCGGAGCCCAAAGAAGCTCTTCTTCTGCTTGATCGGCTTACTCACATTAAGCGAGCTCGCGTTCCCGTTCGCGCCGCTCATCACCAACGCGCTACTGCTCGCCGCCGGCTGCTGCACGTACAGCCCATTGCTCCCCAACCGGGGCGGCGCAAGACTGACCTGCGTGCGCTGCGGAATGGGCTGCATGTACGGGCCCTGCCACTGCCTGTTCGACGAGACATTCGGTTGATGAGAAGGTGGTGCGGCATCAAAGCGCTGAGGCACGGGCTGCACACCGTACTTCTTCTTCAGCCGCTCGGTCTCCCGATCGACTTCCGCCTGCTTGCGTCGCGCTTGCCGGTCCTCGTCCTCCATCTGCTTCTGCAGGCGCTTGGCTTCCATCTCATCGGCTTTCTCACGGTCGCGACGCCGGCGCTGCTCTTCACGCGCTTCAGCGTCGGCTTGTGCTTTAAGTCGCGCAGTCTCGGCATCAAGCTCCCATTGTGCGCGAGGATCGGCCAAGGGTGGCGGCGGAGCGCCGCGCTGTCTCAGTGGCAGAGCATTTGGTGGCGTGGTTTGAAGCCTTGGTAGCGAGCTCCGCTGCTGCTCATTGGGTGTCCGTACACCGGGAGGAACTGCTTGCGGAGGATGTGATTGGAGCGGGTTCGGTGCACCGACGATGCTGGCTCTTTGTGGATTCGATAGCTTTCGCCCACCACCGCTCAGCTTCCGCTCGGAAGGCAGGCCGGCGATGTTGAAGGTCTCTCGCAGGTTGTCCCTGTTGCCGAGATA
>JAWDJV010009393.1:0-80195 GCA_033119285.1 Teratosphaeriaceae sp. CCFEE 6253
GCGGAGGCCTTGCGGGGCGTGCGCTAGTCGCCGACGGTACGCGAGCGGTTAGCCTTAAAGGCCTTTAGGCCGTCCTTTAGGCGGCGAAGGGCCTCCGCCCGGGCTAGTACCGCGGTAGCCGTAGCCTCCTCGTCTTCTACTAGCACGCTCCGAGCGTGCTCGCGTACTACGCGGACTACGGTATTAAAGAGCGGGAACATAGGAGGCTCGACGGGGACGCAACTAGACGCGGTTAGTAAGATTCGCACCCGTTGCCGGGCTATACGACGCATACGCGTCGTAGGGGGAACGTACTCGTAGTAGGAGGTAGCGTATCTCCCGTACTTCTTCCCGAAGAACCCGGTAGTGCTATTATATAGATCTGTACCGTGTTAGCATGCTACGCGACTAATGTACCTCTACGCGACGCTTGCGCCGCGCTAGCTACACGTACCGGTCCCTTTATCCCTATAGTAGGGAATGTACCTATTGCATATAGGGATTAGGGGCTTAGTATCTCTCTTAGGAGGTATAGTGTCTTGCGTAGCGCGTGCGAGGCGCGAGCGTAATAGGTGCGAGGGGGGCGTCAACCGCGTAGTAAAATCTTGTTGCCTTTATAAAGGTCTTAAGTATATATATATGTTTAGGGATTGCCCGCGAGAAGCAAGCGAACAATAAAGCAAACAAATGCGCGCAACAAGCGGGCCGCACGCGAACCGCCCTACCGGTACTACAAGAATAGAAGGAGCAACTCTAGGTTGCTCTTTCCTTGCCCGCTATTTAGCTAGAATGCTTTAGCTACATAACAAACGGTGCGCGCATGCTGCGCGCACGCGTTTAGTAAAGGGGTCGCCCTTTACTACTACAAGGAACTAAGGGTAGTCCCTATTAGGGAGGGAGGCAATTGTTATAGGAGACAGCCTAGTATAGCTTTAGGACAGTTACGTAGAAGGTTACGTTCGTAGTTACGTATGTTGGCCGCCCGGCTAGCGGCCGGGTAAGCGGCTAGCATGCGTATACCCTACGCGCCCTTTGCTACTCCTAGGAAAAGTAGCAATTAGCGCTGTTCTTGACTAAGTGTTTAGTTAGAGACACGCCCTATACGCTGCGAGATATCTTTACTATAGATACCCCTATATTAGGCGCTTATCCCCCGTCTGTTTTCTTTTCCGTTCTCGCCTCTAACTTATCCGTACGTCTTATTTTCTTCCCTTTCTACCGTGCGGTATATCTACTAACACGACAACGCGTATGTTCCGTCTAGACACTATCCTAGCCGCTATATATCTACGCGAGGATATGCCTATCTAGGAGAAGTACTGTCCGGAGGAGAACGTTAACTACGAGAGGCTATTCTAGAAGTACGATGCTATTAGGACTATACTAACGTAAGACACGGTATGTAGGTAACGAGTTAGTTGATGTCTTAACTACTCTACAAGACGGGTCGTATACTTGTCGGACTGTCCCTACTAACGAGTCGTCGGTGCCTACTAGCTAGTATGCCCTCCTGCCTACCTAGCCCCGTAACAACCTCCCCCGGGCCTTTAAAACCCGGACGTCCTCGTCGGTATCCTTGTAACGCTCCGTTAGTCCTCGTCGAGTAAGGTAAGCACCGTTGACTATAACGATCGTGCGAGCGTAGCAACGCGTGTCGAGTCGTAGTGGGTATATAACACGCGTAACGAGTTGAATTGTTTATCGCCGTTTATAGTCGTGACGGTAACGTGTTGTATAATGCGTCGGGCGACGGCGAGTGCAGCTAAACTAGTCGTCCTAGGCGCTACAACCGTAGGACTACTACGATTAGCCCCTTGCTCGTTGCGACTAGCTCGTCGATGCCCGCGCGGCCTTCCGCGGTGCGTAGTTATCCGAAATCGATCCGTAAACCCGTGTCGGGCTTCTTGGCTAAGCCTAGGCGTAACCCGCCCGATGTACCGCTACGCGTGCGCTTTAGCGATAGCGTAACGGGTTGACCGAGGTCTACATTGTACTTAGCTAACTTGGACGACTTGTCGACCGTAATAGCGACTTGTAATGCGCGGGGGTATACGGCCAACAAGGCGTCGCGGCGTATAGTGTTAGGAACCTTGCCGTCGCCGTAGTTAAAGACGTTGTTTATAATGTCCTTCGCCTAGCGCTACTGCTCGACGCCGATAGCGGGGTTAGTAGTAACGGCGCGCGTAATGTTCGCGTAGTCGTTCGGCGGCAACACCGTAGCGGCCCGGCTAATCGCGTCCGCGGCGTCGGTTTCGCAATACTTAATCCAAGCGGCCCTTATGGCGTCGTCTTAGTTAACGCGAGCCATACCCGTAATCTACTACGTGGCCGTCGGACCGACTGTCCGCTAGTCGTCGACTGCGATGCCGCGCTTAGCCGCTACGTTTAAGGCGTGTAGGGTGCCGTAGTTAAGCGTATTGCGTAGTGTGTAGTTAGTAGCGTACGCGTTTAGACACTCCGTGCGGTCGAGCTCTACTTCGTTGCCGAGGCGAACGAGCTCGGTACGAAGCTTCTCGATGTCTACTAGACGCCTCGTTAAGCGGACGTATGCCTAGTAGGAGGTACCCTCTATAATGCGGATGCCTAGCTCGCTAAGTACTAGGGTGTCGGTAATCTAGTAGGCGACTATAGAGCCGGAGTCGCTTACGAGGACGGTGTCGGTTGCGCTCGCGCTCGAGCGGGTAGCCCTCCCTACCTTAGCGGCGGACAACGTAGTGTTTGCGTTTAGCAAGTCGTCGTCGTCGTCCTTACTGTCGGTTGCGAACGGGTGGGCCGGTATCTTGTTAGTCTCCTTGGCCTTCCGCCTAGGTGTCGCTAGCGGTCGACCGCTAGCCGTCTTCGGCTTACCGCCCTTAGATGACGCGGTGTTGGCGTTCAACGAGTCGTCGGCGTCGCTAGTGTAGCCGGCGACGACCTTCTTCTTCTACCTCGACGTTAACGGGGTAGGGATGTCTAGCGCCTTTTACTTAGCCTTCTTTAATAACGTAGCTCTGCCCTTCGGCTTGGCGGGCGTAGCCTTTCCGGATGGTCTACGCGTTAATAGGAGAGGCGATAGGCTTCGTAACCTAGAGGCGCTGTCGGAGGTGTCCGCGAGTAAAGCCGTAGGCGGTAACGATAGGGCGGCTACGTCCGGCGTAGTTAGGAAGCGGATAGGGTACACCGGGCAAGGCCTACTACCGTCCTCGTAGTCTAAGTCCTCTACGTCGATGCCTAACGTGTCGTCGATCTCGGTGTCCTAGTCGATTAGGCTTAACTTGCTACTCTTCCTCTCGATTATTGCTAGCTGCCTACGCAAGTTGTCGTCGAGCGCCGGGCGGATCTAGATAAGGAAGGCGATGTAGGTGTCTAACAACCTATTGTAGTCGATGTAGCTTAGAAGGGCCAATATGCTAAAGTTGACGTCGATCGTGCGGTCTACGTAGAAAAGGGTCTCGTCTATGTCGGTGTTCTTGTAGGAGACGCGCATAGGAGGGTCGGACGTCTCGTCGGTGTTAGGAGGGCGCTACTATTCGAACGCCGAGCCGTTAGGAACCTTCCCGCCGTCCATAATGCCCGGCCGGTGCTTAAAGAGGAGGTCGAACATCTCGCCCCCGTATAAGGTATAGACGCCTAAGACGTTAATATAGCGGTACCTCTTTGTCTTCCTATCCTAATCGACGGCGGGTAAACCGAGCTACTTACGGCTCGTAAGCGGGTACCCGCGAGTGTTAAAGGTAGCTAGCTACATCTTGTTAAGCGTAGAGACTAGCACCCTCTTCTATAGATAGGCGAGGTCTATAAGCTCGTGTACGTCCGTGTCGGTTAGTAAGGCGTAGTACGGCGGGAGGCGCTTCGCTATAAATCTAGCGTAGACGTAGTTATATAGCTCGTACCCCTCGGTCTTGCTAAGGTCGACCGGTTAATTGGGCTTGCGCGGGGGTGCTACTAACTCGGGGAAGTTGCTACGGTTAGGGTTGTATTCGACGTAGAA
The DNA here is from genome assembly GCA_033119285.1 of Teratosphaeriaceae sp. CCFEE 6253. Taxonomy (NCBI): domain Eukaryota; kingdom Fungi; phylum Ascomycota; class Dothideomycetes; order Mycosphaerellales; family Teratosphaeriaceae; species Teratosphaeriaceae sp. CCFEE 6253. The sequence goes on from JAWDJV010009393.1 coordinate 3,950, forward strand.
CGGGTCGCCGCTCTCCGTCGTACGGCGAGGTAGGTTGCTAGACATGTCGTCGGGGTAAGGGAAGTTGTACGGGGGAGTGTTAAACAGCTCGCGGACGGTTAGGCCGATTGCGCGAACGACGATTTCGTAGTGTAGCTCGTCGTGCGGCTATCTAATGTCGTAGTAGTTAAGTTGCGTGTTCGCGGCGTACGCGTTGTAGTTTAGGCGACCGTGCCACGAGGCGACGTCGGCGACTCGTGCTTAGAGTAGCGGCAGAGGTAGTAGGTAGCCGTTGCCGTCGAGGGCGAATTCCTCGCACGTATAGATTAACTCGATTTGCTTAGGCACGTCGTCGCTAGTAAGGAAGATGTACTCGTAGTCGGACGCGCGGAAAATCGAGTAGTTTAGGGCGTACTCCGATAGTGTAAAGTCGAGCGAGCAGTCGCCCTAACAACCGCGTAGTTTAGCTAGCAGGCTTGGCTCGTCTTTAATAGTGGCGTCGACGTTGTCGATGTGTGCCTTAGTACTTAAGAAGCGGCGGAGTACTAGATTCTTTACGGGACGGAGTACGTCGGAGGGCGCGAGGTCGTTAAGGTGCCGCGTTAAGTCGTCTACGGTCGGCTGTAGCGTGTTAAAAACTAGGCCGCGTTAATCGAGCTCGTTGTCCTCCTAGGTTAGGTACTATGTATTGTACTTAGCCTACTCGTCTGCCGACAAATTCTTGCGGCGCTACTCGTTAAGGGCTACGCGGTTAATCTCGCGTGTGTAGCGCTCGTCGAAATCGCCGGTGTTAACGATCTGTACGTAATTAGCGTTGTACCCGAATAGGCGGGAACGGTATTCGTCGAAGGCGCTTTCGATAGACTAGCCGTCGCGAATGACGTGAGCTCCAATTAGCGCCTAGTAGTCGCGTAGCAACCCGATGTCGTTCTGTCTCTAGGCTAACTACTTCTCGGTAGAGAAAACCCGCGGCTAGGCTAGGAAGGGATCGGGGACTTGCGGGCGGCGGATAGTCTCTACGTCGGACGCGTCGTCTACGGCGCCTGTCGTGTCGTCGTTCTTGCGTACGGACGCGTCGTCGTTAGCGCCTATAGTCCCGGTGTAGTCCATAGCTAGGGAGAAACGTAGCGAGGGTGCCGGTTGCTCGTTGTACTTACTAGGGGCCGGTGTTGTCGCTCGTAAAGACGTAGTAGCGGTGGATTCAACCTGCTGCCGGTCGTCGGTCGATTGACTATTACCGATGTAGTAGAGAAGTATATATTAACTAAGTGTATCGGTAACGAGGTAAAGGGGTAGGATGTGTACTTTGTAATAAGGGGGTGAAATAGGGGGGCTAGGGGAAGTACTAAGCTATTTGTTAATGCGGGAGCTACCGCTAGTTATCGAGTCGCGTAGCGAACAACGCGTATAACGTCGACGACCTATAAATAGAGAACGACGCGCATAACGTTAACGACGTGTAAATATAGACTAATAGGGTGATGCCGTAATTAGATACTAGCGCTGTCCCCTTCGTAGTGTAATTACGCTGCCGGTCCTAAAAAAGAACCCTAGCGTCGGCGTGCTCGCAAAGTACGACGTACTCCCAATGTATGTTTGTCGTCTATAGGGGGGTGCCTGTCGTTATATTCCTTAACAAGGTCGGTAGATGCGTCTAGGTCGGCGCCGTCGTACTAGACATTGTACTTGTTGCCGTAGCCTAACTACTTAACAAGGTACTAGGTAACAAAGAGATTGCCCCGCTTAGAAACGCGGCGGTCGAGCAGGCGTTTAATCTCGTACGAGTCGGCATCCGCGCGGTCTACCGTAACTAGTCCCGGCTCTATAACCTCTCGGCTAAAGGGGTCGGGTCCTAACGGGACGGGCTCCAACTACGCGACCGAGATGACTAGGTATATCTTTATTACCGCGGGGAGGTCGAGTCGATACGCTAGCTTGCTTACTCTCTCCTAGATGCGAAACGGCCCTTCTCGTTGCGGGCCGAGCTTGCGATTTGTCTAGCTAGGTATCTTGTAGCCGTAGTGTAGGCGGAGCATTACCTCGTCGCCGGCTTTGAAATAGATAGGCTTGTGTTTGCTATCGTACCGAATCTTTATCTATACGTTCGCCTAGGCTACTACGTCCCCTACTTTAGCGCGAACAACGCCTCGTACCGCGGCGTAGTCTACTAGCGGTAGGTCGTTAAGGGCGTTCAACGAGTCGAGGTTAGTACGAAAGCCTATAGTGACCTCGTTGGGCGAGAAGCCCGTAGACGAGTTGCGCGAGTTGTTAAGCGTCGCTAATAGGTACGGCAAGTAGTCCGTGAAATCCGCGGTCGGGTTGCCGGCGAGGAAGAAGCGTAGGGCGATCTCGACGGTCTAGTTAGTACGTTCGGACTGGCCGTCGGTCTACGGATAATATACGGTGGATGTAAGTAGCTTAGTGCCGAGCCGCGCGAAGACGCCTCGCTAAAATTCGCTAAGAAACTTGGAATCGCGATTGGTAATAAGCTATAAGGGTATGCTCCAATCGCGAACGCATAGCGCGTCGATCCATTCGACCGCCTACTTCTACGCGGTCTAGTTAGCCCTACCGGGGATAAGCGCGACACGCTTCGTGCCCTTGTCCGTTATCGTAAGGAGGGCGTCGTAGCCCGCCGAGGTAACGGGTAGCGCCACTACAAAGTCTATCGCTACTGTCCGGTACGGGACTACGGACGAGTCGATAGGCTTTAGTTCGCCGAACGGCTAGTAGCGGGCGGTCTAGTTGCGTAGGCACGTAAGGCAATGGTCGATGTACTTATAAAGTCGACGGGAGAGGTAGCGCATATAAAAGGATACGACGACTCGATCGTACGAGCGGTAGAAACCCGAATAATAATAGGCGTCGTATGCGAGCTAGAACACGTCCTTTTCCAAGGCGAGTAGAATACAAAGGCGTTCGTGTCCGTTCGCGTTGTTCCGAATGTACAATAACCCGTCGCGTTCGAAGAAACGTATCCCGAGTAGGCTACTAAACTCGTCGCCTAAGAGCGGGTCGCGGCCCTTATCGTATAGTACTAGGGCCCTCGACGTCGTGCGACTCGTGTTGTTGTACCCGTCGGTCGCGGCTAAGGTCTCTACCTGCCGGCGTACCGTAGCGTACTAAACAAGGCGGAGGATCCTACGCTACGAGTCGTCCTGTTCGTAGGCAAGGCCTAGGCGCTACTTAAAGGCGTCGTCGAGCTCGACTAGGATCGTATAGAAAGCCGGCACGTCCGCTTCGGCGAAGCAAGGCAAGGCTAGTTGTACGACGGTAGCGAACCCTATAGGGTCTACGTCCGTTGTTGTCTCGACGGGTTCCTTCTTTGCCGCCGCTACTACCCGTCGGCTAACGAGGCGGCTAATGCGATCGGCCGGAATAATAAGCGGTCCCGGCTTATAGAAGTAAGCTATATTAAAACTCGACAAGTAGGCTATATCGCGGATGTACTTTAGATTCAAGCGGTCTGTACTAGTAGTAGAGGCGAGCGAGTAGTAGTTAGAGAGCGCGACGATAGCTAGGTAGTCGACGAACAGGCGGACTAGGTAGCGATTGGCCCGAATTAAGTAGTGCAACTTCTTTACCGCCTAGACGACGCCCGCGAGCTCTAGTTCCGTTGGCTAGTATCGAGTTTCGGCGTCGTTAAGCGCTTTACTAAGGTACATAATAACCTCGATGTCCCGTCGAGGGAAGTTCTTTGCTAGTTCGGGGTCGTTTTTAACGTAGTATAGTATCGCTCCGTGCCCCTTAATAGAGGTGTCAACCTCGAGGTGCACCGGGCGCGTGTAATCGTAGTAGAATAGCATAGTCGACTTGGCCTACGCAAACTCCGCCTACAAGTCGTCGTACGCCTAGCGTAGGGCGGCGTCGTCTAATAGGGACGTTCGGGCGACGAAACGATCGCGGGCGTTCCTAGAGGCGGGGGTAGCCTTTGGCTTGTCTTTCTTCTCCCGGAGGAGCGGGGCGGCGAGCTACGAGTAGTATGGAACGGTGTCGCGCATCTAGTTAGTTAAACCGACGTAGAATTCGAGCTTCTTAAGAGTGTCGGGGTACTCGATCGCTAGAATAGCCGCTATCTTCTCGTCGTTAGAGGACAAACCTAGACCGCTAACCTTTTGTCCTAGCAACGTCGTCGACGGGAACCCGAGAAACGTCTTCTTCGGGCTAAAGCTAACCCCTCTTACGTCTAGTAGGCGGAAGAGTTGTCGTAGGTAGTCGAGGTGTTCTATTAACGTGCGGGAAAAAACTACGACGTTGTCGACGTAGGCTCTCGCGAACTACCGGCAGTTACGCAACATGTCGTCCGTTAGCCGCTAGACGTATTGTACGCTATTGTAGTATCCTATAACGGCGACTCGAAACGTCTCCTAGCCCCGGTAGGTGTTGACCGTGCACTTGTACTAGTCGTCCTCCCGGATTCGCTACTAGTGGAAATATACTACTATGTCGATAGTAAAGATGTACTTGCACCCAATAAGCGCGGAGAATAGGTCCGGTTGCGACGGGATCTAGTAGCTATCGCGGACGGAGATCTTGTTAAGGCCGCGGATGTCTACGACGGCTCGTCCCTTGTCGACTAGTCGTCCGGCTACATCTGCGACTTTCTTCTACACTACGAAAACCGGGTAGCCGAACGGCGTCGGCTAGGTCGTCTATTGTAGCTTACCCGTAGCCTATAGCTTGTTGAAGGTGTCGTCGACTACCTAGCGGTCGCGTGCTCCTAATAGGTACACGCGGGCCGTCTATAGCTTAGTATGCTAGTCGTCGACTAGTGGAATTGGCATCTTACAGCCTAGCGGGACGGTTACGGTGCGTTCGCGGTCACCCTACAGGTAAGGGAAGTCGTTAATTAGGCGTCTATACTATGCCGCCACTTTGGGGCTACCGTACAACGTAGCACCGTTGTCGTGCCTACTTTCTAACGTTAGGTCGACTATGGCTACGTTAGGATTTAAAGCTGTTAGGCCGTAGTCCGCTTCGCGTGCTAAGTATGCCCCGTAAAAGTCGAATTCGTGCAGCGTGCCGACTCGTCTACCCGCGGGTATCTCTATTGGGAAGTCGGACTCGTTGCGGACAAACACCGCTCGTACGCCCGCGTTAACGACGTAGTGCATGCTATAGATGCCGGCGGGCATTCTGTCCGCAGTAGGCATAAACAGGTCCCTAGAGAACGAGTAGTCGCGCCCTTCCGGTAGCGGAGTACCGTAGTTAACTTGTATCGGGAACACGCTATACGGCGGCACGATGGTAGTGTCCTTCGCGCGGACTAGTCGGTAAACCTACCGTCTATGTCTCTTGACGTCGATATAGAAACGTGCTCCCGCGTAGCTAGGCATTGTAACGGTGCGGCTAGGCGTGTCGACAATGAAACCTTCTACTCTAATTACGTCTATACCGACCAACATGTCGGCCTTAAGCCCGTCTACTAGATGTACCTCGCGGGCGAGTTTGGCTAACACCGTCGATCCGTCCGTTGTAGTAGCTAGGATCCACATGTCGAGGATAGTGTATTCGGTAGTTTGCTTCGTACCGTCGATACCGCCGATGTTTACCGGGGTCTTAAGTAGGAGGATCTTAGCGTACGCGAAAACCTTAGCTACAAACGCCTTGTCGGCTATAGTAATACCGTAGCCGGTGTCGAGGCAGACGACTACGTCCCCTGTTAAGGGCGACGGACGCAGACGGAACTATATATAGGTCTACCTACGAAAGGCTTAACCGGCTTAAGCGGACGCCTATGTAGTAGACTTAATAATAGGGGTCGTCGCTAACACGCCGAGGTAAGGGCCCGCGGGACGTTAAGTCGTCTAGGCTAGTTCGCGGAGCTTCGGATGTACGATGCGGATATAGTAGTGTAGCTTATTGGCGGTAGCGAAGGTGGCCCTATAAGTCTTGTATGCGACCGTCCCCGTCGTAGTAAAGGGTTACAGTGTACTAGAGAGCGCGACCGGCTAGTCGTGCGTCTTCGTTGCCTATAGCGAGGTCGGCGAGTAGCTACCGACTAACGTGAAATTGGCTGCTACGAACCCTGCGTACTAGTCGTCGTCGACGCCGTAGGCGTCGTCGTCGTCGTCAAATAGCTTAATATCCGCTTAGGCGCTATTGTCCTTCGGGGAGTCGTCTTCGTCGTTCTCGATTGACGCGTAGTATGCCTTGCGGTCGTCGAAACGGTTGTTAGCTCGAGCGCCCTACTAACGATCCGTTTGCCGATTAAAGTTGCCGTCGAAACGCCGTTGTCACTACGGAGGATTCGCCGGTGTAGATGCTACTAGCCTCTAAGACGGGACCTACACGACTTGCTGCTCGCGTGCCGGGTCCTAAAAACGCTAGGGCGGTTTGTCGGCTTGTCCCTATAACGGCCTCGGCGTGTTGTAGCGTCCTGCCTACTAGTGTAACCGTACGTCGTCGCCGCGAGCGAAAGAGTCGCGGATCCGCGGTGTACGCTAGAAGGCTGCGACCGGTTGCGATGCGGCGGGTTTCTTCTAGTACATCTCCTCCTAGGCCTCGAAGTAGAGGTCGACGTCGCGGACGAAGTCGTCGAGCCTCGTATAGGACGACGGAGCGCGGACGACGTTGCGGAATTAAGAGGCGAGCCGGTTCTAGGCTTGGACGAGTTAAGACTCGGTGTCCTTAATGTTAGCCTCCTTAGAGAGCCGGACGACGGTCATAACGAACTCCGACGGCGACCTACCGTTGCGTACGCTGTCCTAGTCGTACTACTCTCGGTCGAGCAAACGCTAGGCCTTAGAGGTCGACATCTTGAACTTCTAGAACAGCGCGTCGTCCTATCGGTCGAGGTCTACGCCTCGTCTTATACGCGCCCTTTCCTCCGGTAGTAGTTGGTGCGTAAACTACTACGCGGCCATGCCCTAGAGGCATTGGCTTAGGCCGTTACGAACGGCCGTATATAAAGTCGTCGAGGCGTAATCCTTAGCTGCTTCGATGAACATATAGACGGATCGATAATAAAGCTTTCCCCCTTTCTCGACGACGTCTCTAGTAGGGAAATCCTTCGGGTCGAGATGCGGGTTAAAGAATCCGATCCTGTCGGGACGGAACTCTAGTACCCGTAGTAGGCGGGAAGATAAGCGCGCGCGCGAGCTTACTCGGTGCCTTAACGGCGACCTAACCGTCGGTAGTAGAGCGCCCCGACTCGTCTAGCGATGCTGCCCGGAGCCTCCTTGCTAGGCGCCTCGACGTCCTTAGCGGCGTTTGTCGTCGTCGGCAAGATCTCGCTCGCCGCCTAACGGGTCGTCCTCGGGAGGTAGGCCGCCTCTTATAAGCCGGTCGTTGCGCTTCTCTCGCTCCTCTCGTCTAGCCGTGCGTTAGCCTTCTATCTCCTTAATTACCTCGCGGCGTGCCGCTACTACAGCGCGATCGACGGCGGTGTTAATAAGCTACTTAAGGTCGGCGGCGGTAATGCGGATCGGAGAGTCGTCCCTTCCTTCTTGCGGCGACTATAGAGGTAGTTCCCGAGGGTCGTCTCTAGGCACCTCCTCTGTCGTAGCAGTGCGTAAGCGTAGACGACGGTCGCGGTCGTTGTCGGCGTGGTGGCCGGTCGTACGCCGTCCGGACCTATCGGGTTCTTTATATAGACCGGCGGCGGGATTCTACCCGAAGGCATTGTCTAACCCGTTGGGACGAAACCCCGTAGCGCGATAGCCTAAGGGGCCGGGAGCGCTGTTTATCGCTAGGCGTAGCTTGTCGAGCTTAGCTAGTCGGATCGATAGGGTCGAGACGTCGCTCGATAATAGCTCGATTTAGGAGCGGGGAACGTTTAAGAAGGGTAATAACGAGCTGTTCTATAGCGTAGGCGAACGTCTACGCGTAGGAAACTACTATATCGGGGAGGCAGTTAGCGCGTCCGATGAGCGCGGAGCGTCTAAAGCAAAACGGGCCGTCGGGGTAGTCTCGATCGTGTTCTACGTCCCTTATGCGGCCGACGGGGTGCTGTCGTCTAGCCTGCGCTACGGCGCCTCGGAGACTATCGACTAGGCTTGGGATAGACTAGATGTAGTGTCGTCGAGCGCTATATCGGGCGTGGGCGACGGCCGGCGGGGTGGAGTTAGCGGCACTAGTATGTCGACCTATCTATCGCTGCCGGCGGTTAGCTAAGTAGCTACGGCGAGTGGATCGTCTACCTCCTATATAGGTAACGGATAACGCGTAGGCGACTAACTACGTGTCGTTGATGACCTATTTGTAACCGGTAATATAGTCGCTATAGGCCGTAGGGGGGTCGGCGTAGCTAGTAGGCTTGGCGGTAGCTCGAACCGCTATATACGGAACGTATCGTACTATAGACAGGCCTTAACTAGGCCGGCCTAACTACTTAGGTACTTGACCGCCTACGTAAGCGTGCCTAGGTCGACGATCTAGCCTCCCGGAAAACTAAAGGACGAGTCGACCTCTAAGACGCCCGGTAGCAAAGGGTAGTAGGTAGTAATAAAGAAGGCGAGGTGTTCGACTTCCGCTCGTCTTTTCAAGAAGGTCTGTCGCCTTTTCGGGTTGTCGGCGAGGTATGCTATAAGAGCGAAAGAGATAGCGACTACCTATAGCTAAAGGGCAGGCAGCCTATAACACTAGTAGTCCTGTCGTGTAGGGACTTAGGCTACCGTGCCGATAAGGGCGGTCTAAAAACGACCAATAAGGGGAGGAGTTCGTATGTTAACAAGTTAAAGAGGATTGTCGAGGTAAGTGTTAACGTGGATGCCTAGTCGTTAATAAGACGGAAGGGGTAGCTACTTAGCGGGCAGGTACGTCGTAGCTATTAACAAGTCGGTCGTAGGGTAGGCGCCGAGTAATGCGGAAGATAAGTTGTTCGTTAGCGGAAGATATTAAGGGACGGGATGGATCTAGTTAGGTAGGCGTCTATCCGCTACGGCGAGCCGTCGCTAGCGGCGTCGAAAGACGAGCCGTTAGCGAGCGAAGCGGCGGTAGGCGAGCGGTGTAGACTAGTCGTATAGAGACGATTATTACGCAATTAAGTCGAAAAAAGTTCAAGGGTGTATTGCGTTTAGTCGATTATCTTAGCTACTAAGTTGTTAGGACCACACTAACGTAAGACACGGTATGTAGGTAACGAGTTAGTTAATGTCTTAACTACTCTACAAGACGGGTCGTATACCTGTCGGACTGTCCCTACTAACGAGTCGTCGGTGCCTACTAGCTAGTATGCCCTCCTACCTACCTAGCTCCGTAACAGATGCCTACTCGATATATTAAGGGCGCAACCTAGTTCTTAAGGGCGAGCGTATACTACTACCGCTACGATTACACGTACCGTCGCATGTACGCTCCGTCGTATCCTCGCGAGCTTTATCTACTATAGCGACTCGGCCCTAGTATGCGGTTACTAGTATGCGTCCTCTATCTGTTACATTAACTCGTAACTACGATCCGGCCCGTCCTTATAGGTACACTATAGCTAGTACTCGTGTATACGACCATTAAGGCTCCCGCCGTATAGGAGGCGAATTAACCGGCCTACCGCTAGGTTATCGAAGCTTTCTATCGTTACCGGCATAGGCATTAACCGAGACCGAGCGCTAGAATGCTTTCGACCGACGTTCGTAAGGGGCAACCTCCTCCGTAGGCTCTACAACTATCGCTATACGTATCTAGGCTACCGATCGAGGGTAGGCTACCTAACCTATATAGCTTGCTAGTACTTAAGGCGCGAGACGGACGGCATACAAGTACAAGCTAAGTATCTATCGGCAATAGGTAGCGAATAGCTAGGACCTCGATCTTACCGTCGAATTTAACAAACCGGAGGCCCTATTTACCTTTAGCGACGGCTTTTTCGAGACTAGTCTTAATACTACGAGATATAAACTAATCGACTTCCTTCTCTCGCGATGCGTAGTAGTTAAGCTAAAGGTACTAAGTCTTATAGCTAGGTACATCGAGCATAGCTTTATATCTAGCTAGGACGACGAGTACTTCTAACCGGAGCCGGTTAGCGAGGCGGGAGGGGACGACCTCGACGAGTAGTAGATTAAGTTCGACAATAACAAAGCGGGTAGGCGGAACGGGGCAAAGTAGATTAGGATCTTAATCCAACTAGATAGTGTGTTTCGTCCCCCTACACCTCGCGTAGCGACCCCGGATTACGGGGTGCAAGTTAACGACGACGTAACGCCGACACTAAAGGGGAGGGGGAAGGGACAAGGGAAGGGGATCGGAAGGGGAAGGGGGAGGGCTAAGCCTACGCCTAAGAGTAGGAAGAGGTAGAAGATAGCGCCGCTAGCTTCGACACCTCGAGCGGAAGCGCCGGAGCGAGCTACTAGTTTGCAACCGTCTCGACTTAGGGTACTGCGGCGGGATAGTAACGGAACCGACATCTCGACTATTATTAAGGTAGAGCCGCTTTTTATGCCGGTAGCCCGGAGGCCATTCGACCTAGCTAAGCTACCTAAGTTCCAAGATCTAACGAACGATTCGCTAACGTATAGTCTAGATAGAAAGTTCGCGGAACGCCTTTATTAAGAGGAGCTAGCCGGTTTAAGAGATAAGCTCCGGATAGTATAAGAGCGGCATACTAGCGAGCGCGCCGAATTCGATAAGCTCCGCGCTACGGTGTCGTAGAGGGCACGGAGCGAGAGTACGTTAATGCCGGAGCGGATAGAGGAAGAGAGGATGTAGCGGGACGATGACTTAATACTAAAGGATACTATCGACTCCGACGATTTCGACAAGTTATTTAACTTTAGAGGCGACGGCATAGACTATCCTAGCGCGGATGGCGTAGATACCGATGCGGACACCGAGGCTAGCGATAGTAACCGGCAGGAGAGTACTCTTTTAAAGCGTCCGAAGAAGACAAAGGTATCTATAGGGCCTTCGGACCGAGAGACGAGAAGCAAGGGTATACTACTACCGCCGAAGAGGGCTAACTTAGGAGGCGTAGACAGCGGGCAGATTAGTAAGCTACTAATAACTTACAGTAGGAAGTAGCCGCCGGCAAAGTAGTAGCTTAGCCATCGATCCTACGGTCGGCGTATAGACGCCGGCATGCCCCTAGAGCGTAATAAGGGCGACTAGGGAAAACTAACGTCCTACCTAGCGTTAGCTCGTCAACGGCGGAACCCTACGCTAGCTCCATTGTTAAGCGTGTTCTAAGCAGGGAGGTTATAGTGTCGTAGCCTAAAATCGATTTTTAGCGACGACACTATTTACTTCTTAACGTTAACATAGCGACATTAGACCGCCTAGCCCGGCCGAATCTCTCTATAAGATAGACTTCAAGAACGTAGCGTAAGGGTCGATACTAGGACTTAGTATAGTAGTAAGCTTACGGGTTTATCGCCTACTTATGTGCTGCGGCCATGTTGCTACACCGTCGGCTTTACTCGTAGATTTATACGCTACAACTGCTATGCCGGCCTTTTACGAGCAAACAGCTAAGACACGCGCGTCACGAGCACCCCGTTTACTATATAACCTACGCGGGCCCCTAGTTGGAACCTGCGTACAACAACTATCTATAGCGTCAAAGGCAACAGCGCGACCTAATAGCGCGACCCTCCCGTATACTCCTAACGTTTACCTACATCTTTAGATAAGAGCTTAATTACCGCTTCCGCCGCTATGTCGAAGGCCTAGAGCGACGCGGAGCGCGACTAGAGGCGATAGGCTCGGGGGCAGGGCGCCCCGCTATAGACGCTTACGGAGGACGAGATTATAAGGAGCCCGGAGAGTACGCTAACACCGAGTGTACGCGAGTAGCTAACCGCGCGTAGAAGTCTTACGCCGAGTTAGCTTAGGGAAGCGGCCTACTAACAGCGCGTATAACAATAGTAGCAATACGGGCGTAGAGGAGGTCCGACGCCCCTAGCTACCTAATAAGCGTATGTACACGCTATACTTACGAGTGTGCAATTACTAATCCTCGGCTAGTATTTAGTAGGCTCCGGGGATCGGACTATCTCCGGCACCTTCCTAATACGGAGCGCCTCGTAGCCTCGGTAGATATTAGTATAGGCTCCCTAATAGCGCGTCCTCGTCGCAGGTAGGCACGGTAGTAACGGCACGTACGTCCTAGGAGAATCGTCGTTCTATAGGGTTAGAGGAACGCCGTAGCTCGCAAGGATCCGGTTTAGCTCTAAGGCGCGGCTTTTAGGGAAGTAACTACTCTCGCTAAGGCTTAGGGTACTAGAGGGCCCTATCGGAGGACATCGAATAGCTTACGTAGCGCTTTACTCGGCTCCCGACCGCCTCCAACGTCGACTATAGTAATAGAGGGGGCGACATCTTTATAGGCAACGCGTACGGCTAGGGCGGCGGCGGGAACTCTCCGCGCGGGTAGAGGGTAGGATCGCCGTAGGGTGGCCGCGAACTACCTAATTTCGTTTAGGAGGCGTTGGTAGCACTTAACTCCTTAGCGCTTAGCGCGAGACGGTATGGAATCGATCGTGCCGGAAGTATGCCGCTTAGCAAGCCTATCGCTATGCCGCCGCGGTAGAATCCTCGCCCGTTGCCTATATAACGCCCTCCGCAATAGGCTAATCCGGTTACGCCGTCGAAGAAGAAGCTAGGTAGGCCGCCGGGAAGCAGCGATAAGAAGAAGCGCAAGACTAGCCGCGAGGCACCGAACAAGGGCTAGAAGCAAGTCGATCCGTAACAGCCGCCTAGTATTAGTAGAATACTCTAGGATAGCATTAGATCTCGCGCCCGGCTTCGGTAGCATTACGAGTACTAGATTAATTATACCGATCTTAGCCGAGCCGGTAGGCCGTGCAATAGGTGCCGCGAGAAGGGCCTATAGAATTGCCGTTACTATATAGACAAGACTCGAAGTAAGCGATGCGGCAACTACTAGAATACGAGCGCTCGCTACACCGGCGGTTAGTATAGGGATGCTAATGTAGAGGACGAGCTTAGTAGAGACGAAGGCAATCCTTTCTATAGCGGTAGCGGCGCACCTCCTCGCCGCCGGAGCCCGGAAGACGACGACAATAGTAGCGGTAGTCGAGGGCTCGGAGGGAACACTACTAGCAACGAGCGGTTTATAGGCTAGGTCCTAGTTTAGGCATACTAAAGACGAGGGGCGTCCATAATAGCGAGGTAGTCGCGGATAGGTCTAAAGCGTACGAGTCTTTAGCAATACTACTAGGGTTATTAGTATCCTTTCTAATGTTTCTTAATGTTTACTTAGTGTACTAGGGCGGCACTATACTAAAGCTTACAATGCACTGTGTTATGTCTTATAATAGAGCCTAAGTTATACCTTTAAAGAGCATTACAATGCTCGTATAGTAGCGTAGGCCGTCGAGGTTCTTTACGTCGGAGGACGCTACGCGTCTTAGTAGCGTAGAAAGGTTTGGGGTGCACGAGGTAGGGTAAGTAAGCGAGTACTATGTCGCCGCCTACAATGAACTATGTCGCACCTAATAATCGACGTCCGGTATACGGTAGCCCAAAACAATAGGCTACTAAAAGGCATAGGGTGCGCGGGTACGGTAAGTAGGCGAGTACTATGTCGCCGCCTACAATGAACTGTGTCGCACCTAATAACAACCAAAGTCTAGTATGCGTTAACCAAAGATGAAAACAGCGAAAGGAAAAACGGTTTGGCCGGTTGGTAGCTATGGCCAACCGTCGTCGGCGGATCTCGGGTCGGCATAACGCTGTGCCGAGACGACGACCGCCGGCGATCGTGACTCGCTTGTACAATAGTTCTATCGATCGGTGCATTTGTCCTTCTTCTGAGACACTTTCCGCCGAGTCTACGAATGGCCGGGACGGAGCAACGACCAGAAGCACAGCCACGTGAGGCGGGCGCGCAGTCTTCGCGAGACGACGGCATCCCGGAGCGAGGCAGCATCATTGAATTGCAACAGCAGTGGCAGCAAGCACGGAGCGATGTGAGGCGTCCCATCTTTTCGGCTGCGGCTTGCAAATCTACGTGAATACATGTACTGATGCCGACCGGGTCGGCGAGGTCCCCGCCCAGGAGACGACAGATGATCACGACCGGCAAGTGATACCCACCTCGACCCTTCTCAACCTCTACACCTCCCATCTCCTCTCCACCTGGAACTCCCGCCTCTTCGAATTCGGCGCCGTCCTCTTCCTCGCCTCCATCTTCCCCGGCACGCTTCTCCCCTTATCCATCTACGCCCTGACTCGCAGCGCCGCCGCGATCCTTTTCGGGCAGGCCGTCGGGACCTGGATCGACCACGGCAGCCGGATTGCTGTCGTCCGGACCTCGATCATTGGTCAGCGTGTCGCCGTCGCCGCAAGCTGCGTCTTGTTCTGGAAGTTGGAAGGGCAACGTCCGCCCCCCGGCAATGGGTCGTCGCGCCAGGGTCTGTTTGCCCTGGTCATCCTGTTGGCCTGCGTGGAGAAGGTGTGCTCGGTGATGAACCTGGTGGCGGTCGAGAGAGACTGGGTACGCTCTGCAGCGACAGCCAACGTCGGCATCACGGCTGACTGTGGATGTCTAGGTCGTCGTGATCACCGCAGGCAATGAGCCCGCACGGAGAAGTGAGTACACCAGTCCCCGCCCCTCCAAGCGGTACCTGACTCCAGCCAGCGGTCAATGCTAGGATGCGCAGAATCGACCTCTTCTGCAAGCTCGTGGGCCCTCTCACGATCTCCCTCATCGCCATACCGTCGATTCGCATTGCTGTGTGGACAACGTTGGCCATGAGCATGACTTCCGTCACCATCGAATACTACTGCATCTCCACGGTCAGGTTCTCAAGACGCAGCCGACGTCGTGCCCTGCTAACGAGATCAAAGGTCTACAAGAAGTTCCCCTCCCTACGGCGCATGACGAACACGACGGACGTAGCCCCAGACGCCGTGGACAACGAGGGCTCCGTACCATTAGCTGCAGAGCGGCCCATGATCTCCCTGTTGAGATCACGGACACTCCGGCTTCTCCCTCTTCAGTCTCTACGACTGTATTTCCGGCACAGGGCCTTCGTGCCCTCATTCGCTCTGTCCCTCCTCTACCTCACGGTCCTCTCCTTCTCCGGCCAGATGATCACCTACCTGATCGCGGTCGGGTACACCTCGCTGTACGTCGGAGTCGCCCGCACCGTCAGCACCGTCTTCGAACTCAGTGCGACCTGGATCGCGCCACGCTTGATGGGTCGGATCGGCGTCGTTCGGACTGGGATCTGGAGTATCAGCTGGCAGATGTGCTGGCTGACCGCGGGCCTCACTTGGTTCTTGGCCCACCTACACGACAAGAACGCGAGCAGTGTCGCTGCGGCTACGGGACTTGCAGTCAGCATCGCTCTCAGCCGGGTGGGACTGTGGGGCTACGATCTCTCCGCGCAGACGATCATCCAAGACGTAGGTCGGAGCGTGGTTTGGTGTGGGGAGTCGGACTGACCAGCGTCACAGGCGGTGGACCCCGACAGTCGCGGCAAGTTCTCCATGGTCGAGGCCGCGTTCCAGAACCTGTTCGAGCTGCTGGCGTACGCGACGACCATTGTCTTTCCGCGGCCCGAGCAATTCCGCTGGGCGGTCATCATCAGTGCGGCGGCGACGTACAGCGCGGGGGGGTTGTATGCCTACTATGTGCGGAAGACGCGGGGGCACTTGCTCCACGCTCCGCCGTGTTTGCCAGCGAAAAGGAGGACGCCGGGGCACAATGTCTGACGGAGGCAGAGGGGGATGGATCTTGTTTTCTAGCTAGTCCGCTCACCCAAACGGCTGGAGACTTTTGTCGCACTTCTACAAAGACTCACTGAGGAAGAGCTTGACACCCGGTGCGAACCTTGGACCCCTATATGAAAGTAGGAGCAAAAGCGCTTCCGAGTCAAGACTCTAGAGTGAGTGTCTGGTGATGTCTTGCGGGGAGGCCGCGATCTAAGACCAGGCTCATATCAGTGCAGGGCCGGATGCATCACCAATATATATCGACCCTGACCAATCCATCTCAGCCGTGTCTGAGGATGCCGGGTCCAGTCTGCCAACGGTCCGTCCAGAAACGCAATATCATGCGGCAGTCCAACCCAATCGCTTGCTGTTCCGTTCCCCGGAGTCTAGTCTCGTGGCGAGCGGCGCTCCCGTCGGTACGGACGGGGCCGCACGCTCTATCGAAGGACCTCTGCACGCGGGATGTGCAGCAGATAGAGCATAAAGTCAAGGACGACCATGCACCCTCCTTACGGAAGCTGACGGGCGAGGTGTCTGCCACGGGTGCAACAATGCCGGAGCTGTGCAGACCCCGCAGAGCCAAGCACCGGAATGTCTCCTGACCGGAACGCGCTGTGCAGCAGGTCAGCAGGCAGGCTACAGCGACGTCGAGGTTGGCCACGGGTCCCCCGTCTCCTTCGCCATCGAACCGCGCGCTCCGTCGTTCCGCTATCTGAACCACGCCCCCCAAACCTTCCTTTCCACCTTTGCCATGGCAGACCCCAAGCCTCGACGGCCGCGAGAAAAGTACTCCCGACTGATATGTCTCGGGTGCAGAGGCAGACGCATCCGATGCTCACTCCCGGACACCACCATCCAGCCCTCGCCTCAACCACAGCCGGCCGACAAGGCATGCGCGCGCTGCTCGCAGAACAACTTCGACTGCATCGTCGACTCCACCACGCTCGGTCGCCCGGCGCAGAAGCGCATGCGCAGCGATGAGGCGCTAGCTCGGCAGGCGTCGAGGACCTCTGGTCAATTATGCCAGGAACGAGACGAGCTGGCCGAGCTGGCGTCGCTGGAGGTCGAGGACTTTCTGCTTTCGCAGCCGGAGACGGAGGTCGAGCAGAGGACGCGAGGAGCGCTGCCCAGCAGGTCGGAGATTAGTGAGGTGGTCCTGACGCCTTACCATCTTTTCTCGGCTTTGCTGTCGAGGGACAGCCAGTTCGCTTCGTTGTTGAGCTCGCCGCCGCATGCTGCTCCCGATATACTGGATCTTGTCGGTTATGATACAGCTACCATTCTGGATACATGGTGAGCATCCGCCTGCAGTCGAGATCGTCTACCACCTTTACTGATCCACCCGCAGCCTCGTCTGGCATCGATTATACAATCCAGGCATACCTCGCCTTTTGGTGCTCCGCGAAGATATTGCATCCACGGACCACGGTCAGCCTCAGCGACTGGCGACCCTCTTCCTCTTCGCCCTGCTCTGCGACCTAGCCCTGGACGTGCCCACCGCCAGACTCGCACCTTACCGGCACCTACAGCCCGCAGTCGGCGAAGCGGCGCGGCATCACGGCCAGCAGGTCCAGTTCCTCCTGCCCCGCTGCGACTACACGGTCCAAGGCCTCATCCTCGCGGCAGAGTACCGCTACCAGCTCTTCGCCAATAGCCAGGCAGCCGCACCGCACGCCATCAAAGCCGTGCCGTATATCACATCGGCGAGACAGGTCGCTTCAGATCTCGGGTACCCGGAGGCCGGTGCCCATCTGATCGAGGCCCTGGACACGGCCACGACATCCTCGCCCGAGCTCGAGAGACTGGCCCATCAAGCGATGTGCTGGGTCCAGCTCACCCTCGCCAACGATCAACAGACCGGCATGCTCGGCTCCCCACCCACCCACAACAGTCCCCAGTCCACCACCTTCAGCACCTGCCTCCGCGCCCTTGACCAGGCCTCCACCCTCTGTCTCCTGGCCCCCACCGCCCTCCTCCCTCACGCCCTCCTCGCAACCTGGGCTGCGGCCAGCGCCAGCGTGACCGCGATCCGCACGCACTGGCGCTCGCTCCCGGACCTCGCCGCCCACATATCCACCCACGCGGCCTGCCACGCCGCCCAAGCCGCCCACCTCTCCATCACCCTCCCCCACTACTTCCCCGACCCGGTTACGGCACTCGCCAGCCTGACCATCGCGGAGCACACCCGGCACAGCCTGCACACGTACATCACAGGGCAAGCCCTCTTCTTCGCCATCATGGCCGGCGCCCTGCCGGACCCTACCGCGCACCCCTCCGTGCAACCCGGCGAAGCGGTGGACATCGGCACGAACCTCATCGCGCAGCTCCTCGCGCACAGCGACACGGACCCTGCGCGCCCGCCGCTGCGGAAGTTCCTCGAGACGCACGGCCCGGGGCGTACGGGCGCGCTGGAGAGGATCCTGAGTGACTTCGCCACGGCGGCGGATACGCTCGTCCTGGACGGGGTGAGGTACGTGGCGCCCACGCGGCGGGTTTGCGGGGAGGTGCTGTATACGTGCAAAGAGCTCGTCGAGGTTAGCGCGGCGAAGTTGAAAGGGTGGGGCGGGGTGGATGAGGGGGTGGACGTGCAGATGATCTTGTTTGGGGAGTGTGCGCGGAGGCTGGAGGGGATGGGGGATGGGGGCGGGAGCGAAGGAGCGATGCGCAGGGGGTGTCTGCTCACGGCTACGGCGAAGCTGGTGAGAAGTCTGCATGCGATTCTGGCGGGGTTCAAGAGGACGGTCGTCTTGCGGCAGTGGGCGAGCGATGCGGATGCGGGAGTGGGTGGAGCGCCGCTGGAGGCGGCGACTGAGGGCGACGCTTCTCGTGCGGATAGTGGGCCTGGCACATCGCTGCTGAGCGATAGTGACGCCGTGCCGATGAAAGGCGGTGGTGGGGACGACACCGGTGATCTCTTCGCGGATTGGGAGGTCTGGCCGCATTTCGACCCGTTCGACGCCAACGACTTCTCGGACTTGTTCGCCGATGCTCAGTGGGGATGGGATCTGGAGGGGTAGCCAATTCAGTATCATGGTCTCCCTCCGAATGAGAAGCTCGCTATGAGTTTGACTTGAGTGGGTGGCTGCCGGATCTATGGAGGGTTGTCCCGTAAAGTTGGACGGCTATTTCTTGTGGATGTGATGTGGTATACATATGTACATGTTGACCTTGTTGCCAGTGTGAGCAGGATCGGTCGCCCGCGCGTAAAGGGTTGGTGCGTGGCCGCTCCGCCTCTAGTCTATGTGCGGATGCCTCGAGTTTTTGCGGCTCGCTCCATCGGTCGTGGCGAATGGTGTCGGGTCGTCTTATGGTTGCTATGTCGTCGGCGTGTGGGTATCCCGCTCAAAGTACTTCCACTGCCCCGCATTGGGGCTCTCCTCAAGGTTCTCCCATCTGCACAGCAATTATTAGCACAATCTCCCAATCAACCATCTCTCAAACCCGTGGCACGTACACCTTCGCCTCCGTCATTGTCTCGACCAACCCGCTCTCCCCTTCCGCCACCTGGATGACCTCCTCAATCAGCCCCGCCCCGAGCTCCTGCTCCAACGCCCCAATCTGCTGCAGCGTCAAGGGCGGCTCAGGCTCAATCCGCGGCACGACCCGGTGCTCCTCCACCAGATCCCGCTCGAGCGCCTCCCTCTGGTTGACCCTCTCACTCTCGTGCCGCAGCCCCTCCAGCGTGGGCGCGCCGGCCTCCTCCTCGCCCATCTCCTCGGCCGCCATGGCCTGGACCGCGGACACCTTCCAGATGATGTTGTACTCGCTCCCCTGCCCTCCGGCGGTGGAGAGGGGGATCTTGCGGAAGGCCTCCGGGTGCTCGTCCACGGTCTTCTGGACGCGTTGTTGCCATTCGGACAAGCCTTCGGGTTTCACGCGCTCGATGATAGATAGGCGGTGCTTGGTGAGTGCTTCGGTGGATTGCCGGTAGACAGAATTCGGGGGGAGTTGGGCGAGGGCAGTGAGGGTGCTGGAGTACAGGTACAGGAGGGTGCTGCGCGGGGCGGCGTGGGTGAGTAGGCCGGTCAGGCCGGTGGGGGCGCCGGGAGTGGCATGGGTGGCGGCGGCGGCGGTGGCGAGAAGGCGGAGGGCGGGGCGCATCGTGGTGTTTGTGTGAAATGCGGATGATGATGTGCGAGACGAGGTGCGGCGATGGAGGTGTGCTTGATCGGGCATTGCGGGGAACGGCGCGGGAAAGATAAGGTTGATACCTTCCGGGCCGAGACCCACCAGAGACCGCGCACCGGCAGCAGGGGTCCATCAACACGAGGCGTCGCGATTGTGGACGGATGTTCCGCCGAGAAGTGTCCTCCGACAGCCTCACACCGCTGTCGCCATGCTTGCCTCCTCCCTCCTCCGCCTCCTCACGCTCACCCTCATTCCCACCTCCCTTGCCTCGACCCCCTCCCCACGTGACTCCGGCGCGGGCGCCGCCTTCGAAGGCCACGACGGCGAGACGGTCACCAACGGCGGCCTGCAAGCGACCACCTTCAACGGCAAGAGCGTCCCCGAAGCCACTGCCCTTGACGGCGCCAAGCTCGACGACACCCTGGTTCACGGGTACTGGCTCGTCGAATTCTACTCCCCCTACTGCCACCACTGCAAGGCCTTTGCCCCGACCTGGCAGACGCTGTACGAGTTCTACTATACCCAGGTGTCTTGCCGCAAGTGGAGAACACGAAGAATGACATGAATGATTTCACGCACTACTACGACTTCCGCTTCGCCAAGATCGACTGCGTGAGTAATGGCGATGCCTGCGCGCAGAAGCAGATCGGGCAGTTCCCCACAATCGCCTTGTTCAAGGATGGGGTGGTGGTGGAGAGGAAGACGGGCGGCAAGGACATGAAGACGATGAGCCACTGGGTCGAGGAGACGCTCGAGAGTATCCGGCCTGGGAGCCGACCGAAGGGTGGCCCCAAGCTGCCCAAGGTGGGCGCGCACGAGGTGGAGCGGACGCTGATGCCCGAGCAACCCCCCGTCCCAGCCGCAAAAGACAAGCCCGAAGCGGCCGGCCCTGCGAAGTCCACCCTCGCCGCCACCAAGATCGCGGAGCTCGTCCACGCCACTCCCAACCCCGACGGGAAAAGCCGCGCGCTCACCGCCGAGAACTTCCAGCGATTAGTGACCACTACTCACGACCCCTGGTTCATCAAGTTCTACGCGCCGTGGTGCACGCACTGTCAGGCCATGGCGCCCAACTGGCAAGGTATGGCGCGACAGATGCAGACGCACCTCAACATCGGCGAAGTGGACTGCGAGGTGGAGAAGCGGCTGTGCAAGGACGTTCGCGTCAAGGGCTACCCGACGCTGCTTTTCTTCCGCGGGGGGGAGCGCATCGAGTACGAGGGCCTGCGCGGCCTTGGGGACTTGATCGATTACGCCAAGAAGGCTGTCGCCGTCGCGGAGCCCGTGGCGGATGTCACGGCCGCCGAGTTCGCGGAGCTGGAGAAGAAGGAGGAGGTGCTGTTCCTGTACTTCTACGACCACGCCACCACCTCCGAGGACTTCGCCGCCCTGGAGCGGCTGGTCATGAGTCTGATCGGGCACGCCAAGCTCCTCAAGACCTCCGACCCGGTGCTGCGGGAACGCTACCGCATCTCCACGTGGCCTCGACTGCTGGTGAGCCGGGACGGAAAACCGACCTACTACATCGGCCTCTCCCCGCGCGACATGCGCGACTTCCGGCGCGTGCTGGCCTGGATGCAGACCGTCTGGCTGCCCATCGTGCCCGAGTTGACGGCCGCCAACGCCCACGAGGTCATGGACAACAAGCTCGTCGTCCTCGCCATCCTGTCCCGCGACCGGCCCGAAGAGTTCATCAGCGCGAAGCGGGAGATCAAGAACGCGGCCTTAGAATGGCTGGACAAGCAGACGCAGGCCTTCCAGCTTGAGCGCCAGGAACTCCGCGACGCGAAGCAACTCCGCATCGAGGAGGCGGAGGACCGGAATGATCAGCGAGCGCTGCGGGCCGCGAAGAGTATCAGAATCAATATGGACGATATCGAGCGGAAGGAAGTCGGCTTCGCGTGGGTCGACGGCGTCTTCTGGGAGCGCTGGCTCCGCACCACCTTCGGCACGAGCGTCGGCGGGGACGGCGAGCGCGTGGTCATGTACGAGCACGCGGCGCAGCGGTACTGGGACGTCACGTCCACGGGCAACGCGATCGTGCCCAGCCGAACGAGTATCCTCGAGACGCTGCCGCGGGTCGTAGGGAACCCGCCGAAGATGGCGGGGAAGCGGACGCGGAGTGTGCTGGGGCACGCGTGGTGGGTGTTCCGGGGCCAGATGTGGGAGCACCCCGTCGTGAGTGTGGGGGTTGCGGTGGGGTTGCTGGTGGGGCTGGGCGTGCTGGCGCGCAGGGGCGGGCGGCAGGTGGGGGAGCGGCTGCCGAGTTATTTCCGGGTTGGGGACAGGGAGAAGGGGGGCATGGATGGGCTGCTGGGAGCGAGTAATGCGGGTGGCGGGCAGGGGAAGGTGGATTGAGGGTCGAAATGGGGGATGTGTGGGTTTGGCGCGGCGTTCGGGCGCTGTCTGGCAATTCTCTTGTTTGGACACTCCGGTAGGCTCCCCGCCTGTGGCTCAATGTACATGTACGTGGCCTTATCTGAGACGACCGAGACTAGGTGCATTCGCGCGCCGCAGCCGCTGCCGGGGCAGGCGAGACCGGTCGACTGGTAAGCGCGATTGCGTTTGGGCGCGCGCAGATTGACGAATGGGACCGCGTTCTCCTCCTCTTCATCACCAGCATCAGACTTCGTCTCTTTGTCGCATCTTACGGAACGGATAAATAAATAGCGCGGAGGGCGAGGGTGTTCGCATCCAGCACCGGGATATCCGAGCACTGCCGCCTAATGATCGGTCTACCGAGGTGCTTCATGGCTCAGCGAGTCCTCAATGGCGGCCCCCGAGCTTCGCAAAGTACACCCCCCTCGCCTTCTCCACCACAGCCTTCACGCCCTCCGGATCCGCCTTCGGCTTCCTATCGTACGTATACAGCCCATTCGCCTCCTGCTCGATATCACTCAATTGCGTCCACACAATCCCACACACGTGCCCGGACGCCACGGTCGCCAGCATCAACTCCTCGAACCTCTTCAGCAGATCCGCCGAGTCGGCCGCAGTCGTGTACCCCCAGTTCCCCTTCCGCGAATCATCGTTCCGCACCGCGACATTGACGCCGCCAAACTCCGTGCACAGCACCGGCGCGCCGCGGACGTGCTGGGATCCCGCGTCGTGGGCGCCGTGGGGGCCGTAGAGGGGCGCGAGGAACATGTTGCGCCCCGTCGACAGGATCGAGCGGAGGTCCTGGCAGCGCTCCCGCATGTTGCCGTAGTCGTGGAAGGTGCTCAGGTCGCTGACCACGTGCTCCCAGCCGCAGTTGTCGTTCACCGGCCGCGTCGGGTCCAGGGTCTTGGTCATGTGGTAGAGACTTCGGATGTGATCTCTCTGTCTTGCGTCCCCGCCTAGGTCCGTGTAGCCCCAGCTCTCGTTGATGGGTGTCCAGGCCACAATGCAAGGGTGATTGATATCCCGCTTCACCATCGCCATCCACTCTTCGTTGAAGCGGTCGACAGCGTCGAGGCTGAAGCCGAAGCAATTCGCCATCTCGCCCCAGACGAGGAAGCCGAGTTGGTTGGCGTGGTGCATGAAGACTGGGTCTTCGACTTTCTGGTGCTTGCGGCAGCCGTTGAACCCCATCGCTTTGCTGAGCAGGATGTCCTGTTTCAGCGCTTCTTGGCTGGGTGGTGTCATGAGGGTGTCGGGCCAGTAGCCTTGGTCGAGCAGGAGGGCATGGAAGTAAGGGCGGCCGTTGAGGCGGAAGGTGCCGTCGCCTGTTGTCCAGGTGATGGAGCGCATGCCGGTCGTGGTGTGGATCTCGTCGAGGAGAGACGAGTCTGGCATGGAGTAGAGGCGCATCGTGAGATCGTAGAGGGTTGGGTGCTCGGGGGACCAAAGGGCGGTACCTTCATGCCAGCAGGTCGAATCCTGGAGTGGGATTGCTTGAAGGAACTCCGGGAGAAGCTGGCGCTGCTGGTCTTCGCTAAGGCGCATGTTGTGATCGAAGCGGACGAAGTCTTCCTCGCGAGAAAGCTCTTTGCGCTCGGATACGCCCACAAGTACGCCACCGAGTCGTGCCTCGAGCTCCACGCTGCACTTCTGCTGTGCCCGTCGGCCCTGCACCGCGACTCTCGCGTCCAAATGGCCCGAGTCGAAATCATTCGATAGCAAGATGGTACCGTGGCTGCTGTCCGCTAGCCGCAGCTTCGGCACGACTTCAAGCCAAACAGACTGCCAGATGCCACTCGATGGCGTATAAAAAATGCTCTCGGATTGCGGGCCCCAGAACTGCTTGCCCCTCGGTTGGGTCAGGTCGAATGCAGAATCGTGGACCCGGACAGTGAGCCTGTGAGACTCCTTGCTGTCAGGGTCCGATTTCAGTGCATCTGATATATCGACATCAAATGGCACATGGCCGCCTCGATGTTCGCCAACAACATGGCCATCAAGCCAGATCTTGGCTTCGTAGTCTACGGCTCCGAAGCGAAGCAGCAGACGATCGCCGCGTTTCTGAGCTTCGTTCGATCGAGGGTCTTGAATTTGCCGTTCGTACCACAAGACTTCGTGAACATCTCGCTCGCCGATGCCCGAGGCGGAGCATTGGAAGACGTAAGGCACTTGGATGGTACGTTTTGCCGGCTGGCTCAGTACCTCTCTATGATGCCAGAGCTGTTCCAGACCGACATCTTCATCATCGAAGATTATGTCCCACGGGCCGTTCAGGCTCTCCCACTGCAGCTCGGCACGCTGGAAGTCCGGACGGGGATAGTCATGCCCTTGGCCTGGGAAGTCGTTCGTCGGCATGCTGGGGAGCACAGGCGATGCCTGGTAAGCTGATCGGTGAGCACGAGAGCTACGACGGGCTAGGAGACGAGGCTAGGAGTGCGTCCTGTCGATCTCAAACGATGAACAAGGGCATGTGTACGAGAGTGTCGCCACCGTGACAGCTAGGGCGGTGCGGATTTGGTAAGATGTGATGGACCTACCTCGTGATATGCCGCTTACAGTCGCGACTCATACACAGTCCTGCAACTGCCTCTCGTACTTCGCAGCGTCATCGCCGTACGGACAATGCGAGGTGATGTCTCTCGGGAACATCCGAAGCTTGCATCGCGGCACGTGCGCGCCCGCTTGCGGATGTAAACAAACCACTTCGCGAACAACACGCGCTTGTCTTGGCAATGGTGGCATATAACGGCGCATACTTACAATCGCATTGCCTGGCGTTCAGCCGATTATCTCATCTGGACTGGCGCTGCCAACATCGGCTTCACCCTGGTCAACATGGCTTATCGAGAGTCGATATCGACTCTGCTCCACGCAGGCGCATCCGAGAGTGAAGACGATCTGGCGGCTGCCACAACGAATGGCAAGCGCACCTCTCGCAGCACACGCCGGCGACAACTTACTAATACGCTCGTAGCCACACGCAAAGTATCAAAGACGAAGCTCGTGTCGCTGAAGATGCCCGCAGCGAAGGCCGCGACGAAGCGAAAAGCCGCGTCGAAGCCGTCGCGACCTGCACTGAAAGACCGCACGAACATCCCCAGTGATGTTGAGGATATGGACGACTACGATGCAGGCGCGAAGCCGAAAACGAAGCGCGCAAAGACGGCACCAGCGCGGAAACCGAGAGGGAAGGTAGCGGAGACATTGGGAGTGATACCGGAGACGCAGCCGGATCCGGTAGATATTGAGCAGTCGATCGAGATGGACGAAGCGGACGCAGAGGTCGTGCAAGCGCCCACACCACAGCCGGCCCAGCGCCTCGCGCAGAGGGCGCGCTCCGCGTCAGTGCAGCCTGTGCAACCTCTCCAGCCGCGAGCAAGTGCGCGATCAGCCTCAGCACAACCTGGCTTCCCACCCCCGAGAGAGCGAGAGAGAAGTGGCAGTGCGAGCGCGACCGAGCGAGAGCGGCGCGGCGACAACACGGACACGAGGCGCAAACTCAACGACCTGACGAAGAAGTACGATAACCTGAATCTCAAGTATCAGAACCTTCAGGAGGTTGGGAAGAACAACGCAGACAGCAATTTCGAGAAGCTCAAGCGCGCTTCGGATGAGAAGGCCAAGGATGCGAACGCGCTGGTCGCAGCGCTCAAGAAGGAGATCGCGGAGCTGCGCAGGCCTACATCATCCCCAGCGGCAGCGGCAGAGACCGCTGGTCTTACCAAGCAGATCACGACCCTGACGACCGCCCAAGAGAAGCTCTCAACAGAGTCCACAACGCTGAAGGAGAAGCTGCAGCTCTCCCAGAACGAAGTCAAGACCCTCGAAGCGAAGCTCGTCGCCGCCCGGCAGCAAGTCTCCAGCATCAGCACGCAGGAGAGCAAAGCCGGCGCCTCGCAGACTGCACTCCGGAGTAGTGTCGCCACCAACGCGACCGATGCGCAGAAGGAGGCGAGGATGAAGGAGAACCTGTACGCGGACCTCACGGGCCTCATTGTCCGCGGCGTCAAGCGCAGGGAGGGCGAGGACCAGTACGATTGCATCCAGACGGGCCGCAACGGCAGTACGTACAGATCTACTGCCTGCTCTGCTGCGCCATCCGCTAATCAATTCATAGCCCTGCACTTCCACCTCTCGGTCGCCAACGACGCCGCGGTTGCCAATCCAAAGACATCCTCCGGCTTGTCGTACGAAGAGGCCGAGTTCGCATACGAGCCATTTCTGGACGAGAGCCGGGATAAAGAATTGCTGGAGATCCTGCCCGACTACCTCGCGGAGGAGATTTGCTTCCCGCGAAACCATGCTGTCAAATTCTACGGCAAGGTGGTTGAGAGCATGACGCGGAAGATCATTGTCGAAGAGTGAAATGGTAGTGAGTGTGCGTGTGGCCGCTGACGTGATGAGCGGGTTGGATAGTGCCGCGATCGTGGGCTTTCCCCCTGTCAGCGAGAGTGGCAGGGCGCGCCGCGCAGGATCATCAAACCTGCTGGGTGATAGGCGTTCTGGGCACGCGAAGATACCTTTGTCAACTCCTATCCACGGCCCTCATCACCAGCTCGTCGATGTCCGGAGCGGCTTGAGACTGTTACCCCCGTAATCGATTCCTCAAGACATAGATGAGGCCCATGATGCTGAGATCCAGGGCGACAAACGCGATACTGAAGAGGTGCTCGAGAAAGATGGGCAAGAAGTCGCTGAGCGGCATGTTGTGTGGTAGTCGGGTGTGCTGGTGTGCTGAATCTGTTGACGTGCCTTGTGGTCTGTCTGCTTGGTGGTCCGGGTGACAGGGAGAGTATAGTGAGAGTACGATGCGCAATCAACAACAGAGGCAAAATGGCAATGAGAGATGATATATTTTTGTGTGTCTGTGTGCGAAGCTCGCAGCCGCACGAAACACAGGCCCAACCAGACCACCAGCCTTTACCCATCAACACCTCGCGCTTGGCTTAGGCACAACCAGTCTTCGTAGTTTCGCAGAAGGCCAAGCTAGGCTGCAACTTCTGCAGTGAAGCGAGCATGGTGCTGATCTTGCTGGAGAATAAGGTGAATGTGGGAGAGCCGCGATGTCTTCGAGTGTTGTCGCGGCATTGACTGGTCACCTGGCTGCTGAATCGACCAGGAAGGTTCCGGAGCATTCTCGAGCTGTGCTCGCGGGATTGATGATTGCGTTCCTGGTCTGACGGACACGCCCGCGCAGTCGAGCCCCCATTCCAATGTCGCGGCAGCAGGGCTTTCATGTCCCGGTGCCAGTCGACGGAGTGTATGATCCGACGTGTATATAGGCAAGAACACCGGCACGACCTTGTGGCAGACGCCAAGGATCTGCTCATCCCACCCGAATTGGATCTGCGAGGGAGTGATGAGATTGAGAGGCACATTTGCTGCACGTCGGCGAGGCGTCCTGTGTCTTGCTGCCGGGATGCCGCCCTGACAGTGGTGCGTCCAGGCCCGGGCTGGCTGGTAGTAAGGCACATGCTAAGGTACATGGCCTAGAAGCGGCCAAGACAGTCCAGAGGAGTCGGCCCGCCTTTGAGCAACCACAGGGCAATCAGGAGGCAGAGTATGCTGATTTCGAGGCCTGCACCGAGATAGCTGTCCCAGGCGCGCGCAAGGTGGTCGAGGTGTTCGCCGACAATGCCGAGCAGTGGGAGTAGAGGAGGCTGTTCATTCGCTGTAGTCGTGACTGTGATGGGAGGCGGCGTGCGGGGCCCGTATTTGCGTCTCATCCATGGCCTACCTCGAACTCTTGGTGGAAGTAGTGGCATTGTAAGTCTTGTAAGCGATGGAGCTGAGAAGGACTTCGGAGCTTTGAGGTTGGGATCAAGGACACCCAGGGCGGATTAAGGATTGTCGTAATGTACTTTGCTGTCGTTAAATAGACGGTGGCGTTCTCTGGGTGTCGTTGCGTCGCGTCTGGATCATGTCAATGTTGGTGTTCCGTAGCTTCACGATTCACTGAATGGTGGAATCTTGTCAAGCTTGCATCCTCAGATGTCTTGGCGGCCAGGCCACTAATGAGATAGAAGTTGGCACATTGATTTCGTTGTCTGCAAGCATCTCACTGCATGAAACACGCCATGAGGCTTCCGAACGGACTTGCTTCGGGTGGGCGTCAGTCGCTATCGCGACACGTCTCGCGCGTGGACTGAAATATACCAGCAGCCCAGCGCTTCATCCATGACTCCCAAGCGCCACTCATGCTCCCCAAACCAATGCACAATGAAGTGTCCAGCATTATCATACACCGCAACCCTAATTCGCCAGAATCGTCTTCACCATATCTGCCATGCAAAGTCAGCACATCGATCCTCACTCCATTTCCGCGCGCCGACTTACCCATGTAATTCAGCTCTCCACTGCTCGTGTCCACCGCCTTGAGCAGCTCATCGACCTCCTCATCGCTCATCTTCTCGCCCAAGTTCGTGAGGATGTACCGGAACTGACCCACGCCGATATAGCCGGTGAGGTCCTTGTCGAAGACCTGGAAGCCGCGGCAGTACTCCTCGGGCTCGCCCGGGTCGCGGAAGCCGCCGGGGCGGTTGAGGATCTTCTGGAAGGCGTCGAAATCGACTGTAGGGACGAGAGACTCATGTCAGCGCGCGATGACTTCTGGGCCGCCCCCCCCTTCTCGCGTATGAGGATGTTCTGCGCGTGTGAAGAGGGGCTGGGTGGGAGTTGCTAACACGTACAGTCTCCACCGCGCACGCCGCCCTTCAGGTCATTGATCTCCGTCAGTGTCGGGTTCTGTCCGCATGCTCGTAGCAGGTCGCCGAGGCTGTCGATGTCGACGCGCCCGGTGCCGCGCTTGTCGAAGAGGGAGAAGGCTTCCTTGAAGTTGGTGCTTTGCGCCTGGTCCGCCATCTTGTGTTAGCTGCTGTCGGGGATGTCCGCTCGATGTGCCGAAGAAGCTGGGAAGGTATGCGACTGTGGATTTGCGCGGCGCCTCGTTGCGTTGATGACAGGCGTCTTGTTGACTTTGCATCGCGTGCGCTTCGCGGGTTGGTGGGCCGGGAAAGAGCCGCATGCAGGGTCTTGCTTGCTGGAGCGAGTTCCACTCACCATTCTGGCTTTACGGTCGTGCAATCGTGTCTTATCAAGGGTTCGTACTTGGTATGAAGTGTGTGAGCACGACTCAAGGGATTTCTGTTGCTGCGTGGTGAGACGCGAGATCGCCGACTGGGATGCAGAGTGGCCAGGGCGCAGATGCACATCGCCATGGCAACGGTGGACTGACTCGCACCGCGGGCCTTCACTTGAAGACGCTTTACATGCGTTCACTGCCTTATCTGGGAGGCTGTGTCACAGGGGCAGTGAGACTCCATCGCTACACCGAGGCGCGATCGCCTAAGCGGTATGGCACGACGACTTCCTCCTGCCGCGCACGTACACCAACCACCCGATCGCCGCAGGCGCTGCACATGCTCCCTCGCCATACTCGGTCATAGCCTCAGTATGAAGCTGGAGCACACTATCTGGATCTTGCACTGCTCTCATCCTAGGTCCCGGTCGTCCCGAGGGCCACGCCTCCCCGAACAGAGCAAAGAAGGGCGTTTACAGCTCGATGG
Organism: Teratosphaeriaceae sp. CCFEE 6253; assembly: GCA_033119285.1. Taxonomy (NCBI): domain Eukaryota; kingdom Fungi; phylum Ascomycota; class Dothideomycetes; order Mycosphaerellales; family Teratosphaeriaceae; species Teratosphaeriaceae sp. CCFEE 6253. The sequence continues at coordinate 33,622 of JAWDJV010009393.1, forward strand.
GGTGTATACTGCTTGAACTTTCCGAGTGAACTGGTCTGTCGCCGTCGTTTGTGCTCCTCTCCAGCAAAGGCAATCGAGACCTGGTACTGGCTACGCTGCAAACTACTGCACCGGCCGCGGCTGATGTATAAGGTCGTCGCATGCCTGGCTGTGACGGAGATGGCACACTTGATCGTGGGTGGCCTGGCTCTTGATGGGTCCGAGCCAAAGGGATCGGAGCAGATGTCCAAAGTCCATCAGACGCATGAACACAAGCATAGGGGTCACTCCGCTCAAGACTTCTTCCTCGCCATGACCAGTCCAGAACCCCACTCGATATCCACCACATTTCCTTCATCCCTAAACCACTCCGTCTTCTTCGCCGCCTCCTCAAACATTTCATCAATAACATCCCCAGTTCCGCCCGCAGTCCTCGCCACCCGATCCGGATTCACCCTTTCCCACTCATGGTAATTGCTAAACGTCCTCAGATACCCCTTCATTTCGCCCACGGTCAATCTCCGCTCCATGAACAGCGTCCCTTCACCACTGTGCCTGCCCTTGGTGTCAGGTTCGTACTCCACCCGCCGGACATCCTCCCAGTCACTAGCGGGCGGTTGGATGATGCGTAGCTTGTCCTGCACATAGCTGCGGCCTGGCATGGACCAAAAGCTCCCGAGCTTGCCGGGGCGGGAATCGTACAAGTAATGCTGCATGATCTGCGACGCCTCTGGGAAGTCAACGAAGACCGGATCCTTGTAACCCCAGAACGCCACCGTGCCTTCCGGTCGCACGAGTCGCTTCATCTCGGGCCACAGTTTGGCGTAGTCGAACCAGTGCGCTGCTTGGCCTGCGACGACCATATCGACGCCGCCTTCGCCCAACGAGGGCGTGGACTCGGCGCCGCCTCCACAGAACTCGACGTTGGCAAACTGCTTCTCGCCATCGATGCTGGCGCGGGACTGCTTGATCATGCCGGCCGAAGGATCAGTGCCGAGGACACGGTCGAAGTGCTTGCTCATCTCGCGCGCCACGATCCCGGGCCCGCAGCCGAGGTCGAGACATTGGCGTCTCGGGCCACGGTGGTAGGCGAGCACGGCGTTGTAGAGGCTCGGGGGGTAGGATGGACGGAAGGCTGCGTACGAGGCAGCAGAGAAAGTAGACGTTCTGCGTTGTTGTCAGATTAAATCGTGCACGGGGGTTGCAGTAATGCTCAAGCTCAGGCGTAAGCGAAAGTTGCCATGCTCGTTCACCTCGAACCTCTGCTTATTTAGTCAATCGCAAGACACGATAGCGGCCAGCCGCGACAGCATTCGTCCACTGCATATATACACGAGTGCCTGTGTCAACAGAAGCTGAGCGACATCGGCCCCCGAGCTTCGGATGGCAGTCTGCCTACTGATGAGAAAGCGGACTACTGCGTACCGCCGCTGTCGACTCTGTGAGCCCAATGCATCGGACCTTGAGTGTGATAGACAGGAAGAGGGCGAAGGAGGAGGTGGGTGTCGCCGCCGCCGTGGCCGCCTCAGGCATCCTCAAGTCAAACCGTCTAACTTTCCCCCGACTCAACTCTCTTTCTCGTCTGCATGCCGGCGTCGGAAGATGATATGGTCTCGCGGCCTCTGCAGTCGGCGCTGAGGTTCGATCTACTCACGAAATGCTCGGTACGATGTCGATGTCTGTCCTTCCCAACCGTCTCTAACCATGCGCAGACAACCAAAGCCCGCGCGGCGACGCTGCATCTACCTCATGGAGCGGTGCAGCTGCCCATCTTCATGCCCGTGGCTACACAGGGATCGCTCAAGGGCCTCACGCCAAAGCAACTTGAGGAGACGAGCTGTCGGCTTTGCTTGAATAATACGTACCATCTGTATGCGGTCGTCCCGAGATACAGCGAAGCAGTGTTGCTGACAATGAATAGAGGTCTGAAACCAGGCCAGAAGACACTCGACACTATCGGCGGCGCGCATAAGCTACAGTCATGGCCGCACAACATCCTGACGGGTACGGAAGCGACAGGACGGGATTACCGGCTGTGGGACATAGCTGACCAATTGCGCAGACAGTGGAGGGTATGAACGTAAAACGCCACAGGGCTCAAGAAACCCAGGCTGACGCTCTGATAGCTTCCAGATGGTTTCTCTGCTCGAGCTCGCGCAAGTCACAGAGGAAGGCGTCCGCTTCCTGAGCCCGCACGATGGCAGTCCCATGTACGCAAGATGCTCACACATCCCGGAACATCGAACGAACTGACTCTCGCCGTAGGCTGCTGACACCCGAACACTCGATATCTCTGCAGAATTCGATCGGCTCCGATATCATCATGCAGCTTGACGACGTGATCGCCACCACATCTCCGGATCATGCCCGGATCAAAGAAGCCATGCACCGCTCAGTGCGCTGGCTGGACCGCTGTATCGCAGCACACGAGAAGCCCGAGTCGCAGAACCTCTTCTGCATCATCCAGGGTGGTCTTGATCTCGACCTTCGACAGGAGTGCTGCAAGGAGATGATCGCCCGAGACACGCCCGGTATCGCCATTGGCGGTCTCAGTGGTGGTGAAGCCAAGGCAGAGTACTGCAAGGTAGTTGACACATGCACCAATCTACTGCCAGTCCACAAGCCGCGCTACGTCATGGGCGTCGGCTACCCGGAAGACATCCTCGTGTCGATTGCTCTCGGCGCGGATATGTTCGACTGCGTATGGCCGACTCGGACTGCGCGTTTCGGCAACGCTATCACGAATGACGGCACGCTCAATCTGAAGAGCGCGGCATATGCGTACGACTTTGGACCCGTGGACGAGGGCTGCCAGTGCGTGTGCTGCCGACTGCCGTCCGAGGGTGGGCTGGGTATCACGCGAGCGTACATCCATCATACCACGGCCAAGGAGACGGCGGGTGCGCATCTGCTGAGCATGCACAACGTCCACTACCTGCTTGACCTTGTGCGGCGGGCGCGAGAGGCGATCATTGATCAGCGGTACCCGGCGTTCGTGAGGGCGTATTTCACCAGGGTGTACAAGGGAGATGAGAAGACATACCCGCGATGGGCTGTGGATGCGCTGCGTGGGGTGGGCGTCGACTTGTCTACCGATGCATGAGAGTCTGGATCGAGACGACTCCAGTGCTTCCCGACTGCGCTAAGGAGAAGGCTTCCTTAATACCACTGCGCGAAGCCGGACTTGGTATCGAGGACTCCTCGGCCACTATCGCCACCGTCAAGCATCGCTCCCATGCATCTACGTCTCCTCATCCTCCCCCAAGTACGCCGGGAGAACCGCCCAGCAGACCAAAGCATTCGCCACTGCGCACATCACGATCCACAGCACCCAGAAGCTTGGACGTCCTCGCCCATCTTCGCCTACGCCTTCATGCCGATACGCCATACTGTAGTAAAATGCGGCGAGGGCTTGAACGATGCCGAATGCACCACTGGGCACCCACACCCAGGCATGGCAATCTGAAACACCGGCGGGGCTTACTCGTATGTCGATGTGCTTGGTGAGAGTGATGTTCGTGACGAGGATGGCGCATGCGAGAAGGAACGAGATGTAAGGCCAGAACGGTGCCGGCCCGCCGTCCTGTCAAGTCTGTTAATGTTGCGATCTGCTTTGGGAAGATGTCGAGACGAACTGCTGGGCCTGGGAACGTGCTCTCGTAGACAAGGTAGCCGCCCAGCACAGCATATGCGGAATACATGAAAGGTTAGGTGTCGGTGTCGGAACACTGCGGCCGAGCGGCATCATCAGGGAGATCCGCTGGCGTCGTTCGGACCATCGTGTTGCGTTGCCGCTATGCTCGTGCTTCGTTAGAGATGAGAACGCGGTGGATGCGCAGTGACTTGGGCAGTTCGTACAGTGACCGGGGCGCGAGCAGAACTTGCAGCCTCGGTATCAGAAGCGCGGCTTGAGGTAGTGTGCTGAAGGTGAAATATACTGTGCGCGACCGTCTGTTCATAAGGCTACTCTTTGCCTTGCTACTAAGCATCGAGTGGAGCCTCCCTGTTAAGCCTTATGCGTCGCATCATGACTTGAGGCTCCCTGCCGAGGGGTGTCGATTTCCACGCGGCCCAATGTACTCTCCGAGCCCCAGCATTCTTCCATTGCTGATGCGTCGCTCACATCTCCTCCCAAAAACTTGGCAATGCTCTCCCAGAAATGTCAAGTCAGCTTTTTGCTTTGCCGGCACCTAATACTTCATCTCCTCTAATTACAACTTCGACACGACCGTCAAGCACAGTGCAACATTCACCACCGCACACATAGGAAGCCAGATCACAGCGAAGCTTGGGCGGTCCTGCTTGATCCCCTTGCCGTCGTAGTTGACACCGTAGACAGCTCCAGCACAGAAATGAAAGACGGCGAGAGCGATGTTGGATTCCCACAGCCACCACACCCATGCGCAAGGAAACTCGTGGCGGCATTGGCGGGTCAGGTTGATGGTCGTTGCGAGCATTGCGGCTGCCAGGACGATGGTGAGGTAGGGCCAGAGCGGCTCAGGGTTCCCTTTCTGTGCGGTGTGTCAGTAATGGGATGACTCGGGAGGGGAGTTGTTTGGGAAAGGAGCTCTGGTATGCAAGGAGCGTCCTATCGGTACGCAGGCGGTGTAAATGGCGGCGTAGAGTCTGGGGTATAGCGGCCGAAAGCCCGGTGCATGCAGATCAGTTGGTGATGTCTTCGCCATTCTCTTGTACAATTGTGGTGGTAATTTAGCAATCCGTTTGCTTCGCAATGGAACTTGGTTTCCAGGAGTGAGGTAGGGGAGGATCATTCGAGACCTTACATAGTGCGTGCCGCCGTCGGCACAGTCCCCTTGCTCTTACTACTCAGCACGAAGAGGACTGTAGCTTCCAGCTGCGCCTCCAATCCTGCATCGTGACTTCCATCGCAGGACGAAAGCAATTGCTATTCTCGACCAAATCGCTTAGTAGCACGAGCTCTTGCGCAGGTGATGGTGTTGATGTTGACACATGGAAAGACCCATGGAGTAGAGTTGAGCTCGGCCTTGGCGTTCGTCGCGCTTATCGATAACACGAGCAGGGATCTCGACTGTGTCTTCGAACTTTTCAGCAGGCGAATTGCACGGCGACAGCAGCATCACCGAGAACAACAACACCGCCACGATGAAGACGACGTGGAAAGAGATCGCGCCGGTGCCGACGTCGCAGGAGTTCCTCGACATCGTCCTGTCGCGCACGCAGCGCCGCCTGCCCACACAGATCCGCGCCGGCTTCCAGATCTCGCGTATCCGCGCCTTCTACATCCGCAAGGTCAAGTACACCGCCGAGACCTTCTCGGAGAAGCTGTCGGCCATCCTGGAGGGCTTCCCTCGGCTCGCCGACATCCATCCGTTCCACAAGGACCTGCTCAATACCCTCTACGACGCGGACCACTTCCGGATAGCGCTAGGGCAGCTGAACACGGCGAAGGGCTTGATCGAGACGGTGTCGCGGGACTATATTCGCCTGCTGAAGTATGGACAATCGCTGTTTCAGTGCAAGCAGCTCAAGCGCGCGGCGTTGGGCCGCATGGCCACGATCTGCAAGCGCCTGAAGGACCCGCTGGTCTACCTCGAGCAGGTGCGGCAGCATCTCGGCCGTCTGCCCGCTGTTGACCCCAATACCCGCACACTCCTCATCTGCGGCTACCCAAATGTCGGCAAGTCGTCCTTCCTCAAGAACATCAGCCGCGCGGACGTCGACGTGCAACCTTACGCCTTCACGACCAAGTCGCTGTTCGTGGGTCACTTTGACTACAAGATGCTGCGCTTCCAAGCTATCGACACACCCGGTATCCTGGACCATCCGCTGGAAGAGATGAACACGATTGAGATGCAGTCCATCACCGCCATTGCACATCTGCGAAGTGCGATCCTCTACTTCATGGACTTGAGCGAGCAGTGTGGGTACAGTGTGGCGGCACAGATGGCACTGTTCAAGAGCATCAAGCCGCTCTTCGCGAACAAGCTGGTCTTCATTGTCATAAACAAGATCGATGTCACGCGACCCGAAGATTTGGATGCAGAGAGTCAGGCAGAACTGCAGGAGTTGCTCAAGAGCGGGAACGTGGAGATGCTGCAGCTGTCTTGCACGACTACGGAGGGCCTGATGAACGTGCGGAATGCGGCCTGCGACAGACTCTTGGCCGAGCGAAACGCACAGAAACTCAAGGCCGGCACAAACGCTTCCGGCGAGGTCACAGGCCGCCTAGGCGACGTCCTCCGCCGCATCCACGTTGCCCAGCCTCTTGGCGGCATCGTCCGCGAGCCCTTCATCCCCGAAGCCGCGCTCAACAAGATGAAGTTCGACAAGGACGACCCGAACCGGCCGAAACTCATGCGCGACATCGAGGAGGAGAACGGTGGCCCGGGCGTCTTCAACGTCAACCTCAAGGAGAAGTACCTCCTGGAAGACGATAGCTGGAAGGAGGATAAGATCCCGGAGACGTTCAACGGCCGCAACGTCTACGACTTCATCGACCAGGACATCGAGGCCAAGCTCGCGGCGCTCGAGGCCGAGGAGGAGAAGCTGGACGGCGACGGGTACTACGAGGAGGACGAGGAGCTGGAGGACGCGGCCGAGGCGGACCTCAAGTACAAGGCCGAGCTGATCCGGGAGAAGCGGCAGCTGATCCGCAACGAGAACAAGATGCGCAAGTCGCTCAAGAACCGCGCCGTCATCCCGCGGTCGAAGAAGGCCATCGATCTGAACAAGCTCGAGACCGGGCTCCAGAAGGCTGGGTACGACACCAGCGCCATCTCCGCCCGCGCGCGTTCGCTCAGCCGGCCCTCCCGCGGCCGCTCGCGCGCCGGTGCCGAAGACGGGGCCGATGGCGATGCCATGGATGTCGACGCCACGCCACAGGAGCGTCTGCGGCGCAGCGTAAGCACCGCGCGCGCGCGCAGCCAGTCGACGAACCGGCGGGACGACGGCGTGACGGATGTGACGGCGCGGAGCAATGCGGAGAGGCTGGCGAAGCTGGGGCAGAAGAAGATGAACCGCATGGCGCGGCAGGGCGAGGCGGATCGGCATACGACGGCGAGTATCCCCAAGTGGCTGGTAGCCGGCAAGCGGGGAATGGGGAGTACGCGGAGTCGGTAGATGGGTGGTTGGAGCTGGATGGACGGGAGGGTGTGGGTGGGTGTGTGTGCTTCTGCAGGCGTTTGAGGCCACCGACTCGGATGGGTGGCATGGAGTGGCATAGTCGGCGTTGTGGGCAGCGATGGACAGGCAGAGCGATAGATGCGGTCTGCAGCGTTATCACCGCTACGAAGCCGAGTCGAGTACCTCACCTCCCAACGCCAACGCTACTTCGTCGAGAGAGCTTCATGACCGAGCACAGTCCACATCGGCACCATCACCATCACGCTGACTGCCTCACCCCGTCGGCGACCACCCCGTCCTCATCGCACTCACTCCCCCTCCTCCTCCAGGATCTTCACCATATCCACCCACCCGCCCCCCGCAAACTCCACCGCGCTCTTCCCCTCATTCGTAAACCCCAGCCCCTCGTAGTACCCCACGAGCCCCTCGTGCGCGATCAGCGCCGCGCGGTCCGCGACCCCGTGGCTCCCGATCCGCTGCAAGTAGGCGCGCATCAGCGTCCGGCCCAATCCCCTCCCCTGATACTCGGGTAAGACGGCGAGGGAGTGGATGCAGATGGTGCGGCCGGCTTCTTGGTGGCCCGCGGTCTCCTGATCCGAGGCTGAGGGGTGGGTGGAGGGGGATGATGGAGGAGGGATGGCCATGGCGGCGTCCGTGACGGTCGGGGTGGTGGTCTTGGTCGCGATGATGTGGCCCAGCAGGACGGACTTGCGTTTGGGCGCGCCGCTGTACACGGGGGCGGAGGTCGCGGCGGTCGCGGTCGCGGAGTCGGTCAGGGAGGTGAAGATGCCGAGGGAGAGCTCGCCGCAGTGGCGGAGGCGGTATTGGAACTGGGGCTGTTAGTTTGTTTCAGTGTGGTGGGTGGGTGGTGCGGTGTTGTGTGAGAGAGTGGCGAATGGGGGTGGGTGGTGCAAGCGGAGTTCTGTATGGTTGGGAGCGGGAATGGCGGTGCAGAGGACGATTGCGGCCCAACGCAAGGCGTACAGCCGGTCGTGCGCATCCCTGTGTATCAGAGCTGTTCCGTCGCGGTTGTGGTGTCGTGCTCACGTGCTTGCCGTTCTCGGCGTCTGCCGGTCTGGAAACGGCAGGCACGCAACACAAAACTCCGCAGCCAGCGCACACACCGCCAACCCGCGTACCACCGACGAACATCAAAGCGAGGAGCAGACCAAAGTGCGACAAAGGGGGTTCCAGTCACCACGTACCTTCTCCCGCGTACATCGCTCATTGGGCGGGAACGCCTCCTCCTCCACTCGCAGACAGCTCTCAATGTCGCTCGGGCTGAGCGTCTGGGTGTAGGGGTGCAGCGCGTCGCGCTGGCTGACGCTGCGCTTGGCCAGGCTGCGGAACATGGAGTCCTCGTCCGCGGCGTCCATGGCGGGCTCCGGGGAGTGGGTCAGCTCCGGCATGCCTTGGAGGCTGTCCTCCTGCGCCAGGGCGGCGAGGTCGCGGGGCATTTTCTTTTGTGGTCGGAGGTGATGAGGGTGTTTGGTGTGCTGCAGTTTCTGTGGGGCGGGGGGCGAGTCAGGTTGCCCTGGTTCGATGTCGCACGAGTCTGGCGCACTGGTGCTGCTGGCTGGTGCTGGGACTGGGTGGAGCCTGCGCGCCGGTCCTGTGTACCCCACGGCGTCGGTAAAGACGGTCCTCTCGCGCTCGATCCTGGATGTCTCGGTTTCAGCTGTGTGCGTTGTGGTGGCGAGAGTGATGGTCGCCGGTCTTGTCTTGGCCGGGATACAGGCAGTCGAGGCAGTAGTGGGGTGAGCGCTCACACGCAGGACGCTGTTGAGGTCTAGGCTTCGCGGTGCCGGTGACGTGCTGGTACAGCGTTAGGCGAGAGGCACCGCGGCTGCACAGTGGAAGCCAGCGGTACCTTAGTGGGGCATTAGCGCGTCGAGCGACAGCGGGCTGTAGGATGCTTCTCGGACAATAATCTCATCGTGCTCCAGTGTGAAGACTACGGTGGTGGTGTTTGTCGTCGCCCTCCACCCCACCCACGCCGAGCATCCCCGCAATCGATACGGCGTGGGGGGACAGCGGAATGACGTAGGCGGGATGTGGCGGGGGGCGGAGGCTAGAGCGGATGGGGGGCGGCGGAATGGTTTGCTGTCGGTTGCCGTCTGCGAGAGCGAGTGTGAACCAGGTCGCCGGGAACATCGACGCATGCGCATCGCGTCCAACAAACCCATTCGCTGCATCCGCCAGACCGCCTCTCTCCCGGAGCAGCTCGTGGCACGCGGCGAATAAAGATATTGAGACTCACCTGTCGCAGCCACCGAGTAATCCATCCGAGCGACCCGCTGCCTCATCCATCACCGCCGCCCATCATCCCCTCCGCCGCCTCACACGCCGCATGAGTCATGGAGCGGCGAGTGTAGCCTCCATTCCTCATCCATCACCTTCTAGAAGCCCACGGAGGCACTAGAACACCTGTGCTCGCTCCAACGACCTTCCCGTGACACCCTCTCGTACAGACACCTGACACATACCTCAACCCGGCACCCTCGACACATACCGACGCTTCACCTCCGCGTCACACCCACCCCTCGGCCTGCCCGACCGCACGAGTCAAACTCCAGCATCCGCCGCTGCATCGGGCGAGGTGCATGCGCGGCTCGAGAACAGCACGCAAGGAACGCAGAACACCAACATATCTCCCCCCCAAAAGCAGGCCCCAACATGTGAGTACCACCGTGACAGCTCCCCCCCTGGCCGGACCCTGTGTCGGGGGTCTCACTGTCAGACCGTGCCTGTGCGATCGAAACACTGACCCTTCCATCTCCCGCGACCCCCAGGCCGCGTATAACTATCTCCATCATCGCGCCCAACCATGCCCTCGACCAGGAGCTCATCACCCTCGACCTCCCCGCCGGCCTGTCCCTGCGCGACCTCAAGGGCTTCGTGCACGCCGAGACCGCCCTGCCGCAGGAGGCCCAGCAGTTCTACCTGAACAACACGGCCATCGCCGGCGACGACCAGACGCTGGAGGAGGCGGGCATCAGCGACGGGGACATGCTGGCGATGCTCATGCGGCAACCCGCGGCACAGAACAACATGGGCACGACGCAGCGGCGGCAGCAGCAGCAGCAGAGGCCCGCGGGGCAAGGCACCCACGAGATCGAGACCTCCCGGCTCAGCATCCTCGGCAACCCGGCGGCGATGGCGCAGGTGCGCGAGCAGCGGCCCGCGCTGGCCGAGGCCATCAACGACAGCGACCGGTTCAAAGAGGTGTGGGAGAACATGATCCGCGAGGACGAGACGCGCAAGCTGGAGCAGCAGGAGCAGATGCGCCTGCTGAACGAGGACCCCTTCAACGTCGACGCGCAGCGCAAGATCGAGGAGATGATCCGGCAGGAGTCCGTGCAGGAGAACCTGCAGTTCGCGTACGAGCACAACCCGGAAGGTCCGTCCCTCCCAATCACTTCACCCCTGTCCAACTCTATACTGATGGGATGAACTAGTCTTCGGCCGCGTGACCATGCTCTACATCCCCGTGGAAGTGAACCGGCGCCCCGTGAAAGCGTTCGTGGACTCCGGCGCGCAGACGACCATCATGTCCCCCTCCTGCGCGGAAACCTGCGGCATCATGCGCCTGATCGACAAGCGCTACTCGGGCGTCGCCAAGGGCGTCGGCACGGCGCAGATCCTGGGCCGGGTGCACGCGGCGGACATCCGCATTGGGAAGTCGACCATGTCGTGCTCCTTCACGGTGATGGAGGGCAAGGACGTCGATCTCCTGCTCGGGCTGGACATGCTGAAGCGCTTCCAGGCGGTGATTGATCTGCGGAGCAATAAGTTGGTCTTTGGGGACGGGAACGAGGTCGCGTTCTTGGGGGAGGCGGATCTGCCGAAGGGGTTCGAGGAGGCGATGTTGAATGAGCCGACGGTGGAGGGGCCGAATGGGACGGAGATTGGGGCGCAGAGCGGCACGGTGCGGCAGGCGGGAAGCTCGTCGGAGGCCTCTGCGGCTGCGGCGGCTTCTTCTTCCTCTGCTGCTGCTGCTTCTTCGGCACCGAATGGGTCGTTCCGGGGCTCGGGCCAGACGCTGGGAGCATCGAGCTCGAGGACACCGAATGCTCCCGCGGCGGCACCGACTCCCGCCGCGGCGAGGGCACCGCAGGCACAGGCGAGCGGGCACCCGAAGGAGGCCATCGAGCAGCTGGTCAGCCTGGGGTTCGCGAGAAACCAGGCGATTGCCGCGCTGGATGCTTGTGGGGGGAATGTCGAGTATGCGGCGGGGCTGCTGTTCCAGAGTTGAGTGCTCATGCTCTGGCCGATCAATGAGTACGTGGCGGGCATGGGGGACGATGGTATCACGATGGGCGACATGGGGCTGGCAGGCTCGTCGTGGACGACGTGCCCCGTTGGACGAAGTCTTACGGCACTCGATGGATTGAATGATGGATCTTTGCTACCACGACCGGCCGACGGGACGCGCGGAGTAGAGGCGAGTCTCGCGCCGAGCGATATGGGTGTGGCTAGATACCCGGTGCTCGTCCACGGCTGCTTCCGTAGCGATCGATACAATAGTTATAACGTCACAGTCTAGCATCGGGCCCGCGGTGCTGCATGCCTGAGTGTGATGGCTGTTGTGCGATCTTCGGCTGCTTTCTAGTCCTGGCGTCCATCCACTTACGATCAGGTGTGACGGGATGCCCTGCTTTCGCTCGACAGGGTCCGCTGTCTCCTGCCGAAGATAGCTCATAATAAATGACATGCCGGTGGATCACATTCGCATCCTCCGGAGTGCAACTTGAGGTGGAAGTCGGAACACATCCTGTCTTGCATACCAAGGTGGCTGGTGAGGTTCCGATACCTGAACGTGTGAATTACGGCTTCGCACTCTGGGCGGGCTAGTGGCTTTCTCGGCTTCAGGTAGGAACAGCACACGGTGTTCGATGGATCGTGTATGTAAGCCTCTTGTACGGAGCCGGCGCCATCCGCGAGGCTTGCGGAGGCCATTTCACCCGCGGCGCAATACAAGACAGCCACCCGACCGATCGTCCGCAGCGAAGCGCATCACCCACTCTCAACACTTTCGCCCCTCTCCCCGTTCTTTGCCGAATGACTGCTCCAACTCAAGCCCTCGCCAGGATCTTCATGGCCGCCACCAGACTCACCTTCTCCTTGCTCAGCTGCACCCGGGCCCGCTTCACGCTCGGCGCCTCGCCGGCAATCTCCTCGAGCGCGCTACTGGACAGCTGGCTCACGAAGACGGGCGAGAAGAGCGCGAGGGGACTCTCCTCGCAGGACAGCAGGCAGTGCACGGTCGCCTGCTTGCAGACGCTGTCGACGAAGGTCTTGCGGCTGACCTTGTAGTAGGACTGCAGAATGTCGTGGATGTCTTGCACGATGTGGTCCTCGTTGCTCATCGAGCGGGTGCCCTGTAGGACTTGGTCGAGCTTGACGACCTTGACGTGATTCAGTGGACCGCCGGGATAGAATGCGGACTCCTTGAGCTGAGCTGTAGCGCGTTCCTCACGGCTGTGCAATGTCAGTCAGATGTGCGCAAAAGTGTCGCGGTGCTCTTCGGGCATCAGCTTACCATTTCTGCAGGTTGTCGATGAAGTAGTGGTTCAATGTCATCGGCATGTCGCTGCTCTCAACCTCCAGCAGGAACTTGGTGTTGGCGATTGCCTTCTGATAGCGCTTGATCAGGTCATCCGAGAGCTGGGTCATCAGCGCATTGCAGACGTCGCGATTGTCGCAGACCGCGGTCAGGGCCGAATCGACGAAGCGGTGGACCATGACGATGATGTCGCTGACGAAGCCCATGCTGATGTGCTCCCACTTCCAGGACTGCTTCTTCGCACACGTCGCAAGGATGGAGGCGTTGAAAGTGCCCAATTCGAAGCCCTTGTGGCTCTGGAACACCGTGCGCAGCCAGTCTTTGATCCCCTCAGGCTGCGGATAAGGTATCGTCCCCTGGGCCTGTACGATGTCAACCAGCTCCTCCAGATCGTCCTCTTTCCGTGTCTCCAGACGCTCCTCGGCCGGCTTCGGGCCACTCTGCAGACCGCTGACCCCGAACACAGGCCTGCTGATCTTGTCGCCGTCTCCCGACGACATGAACGCGTACAGCTGCCCGTACTTGCCCATCTCGTCCGAGAAGGTCTTCATCCGAGTCATGATGGCAGGCGCAATGCGTAGCTCGGGGACCTCGTCAAATACGCCATCCGCGCCGTACATGGCGTTGAGTGCGAGAGAAACCAAGCGTTGGAAGTGAGTAGCAACTCGGGTGAGGTATGCCATCTGCTCTGCGGGGCCATTGCGTTCGGGTCCTAGGCCCTGGAGACGCTCCTGGCAGGCGTCGAGCCGGCCCTTGATCTCGATTTTGACCTGGTATGTCTGTCAGCGACCGGTGTATGAGACGTTTCGACCCACAGTGCGCACTCGTCTTAGGGAACTCCCTCTTGACCAGGGAAGAGAGCACTTCCTTCAAGCGAAGTCGGAGAGCATCGACACCGACTTTTTCCTTGTCAATCGTATTCCATGGTGCTGATGTGCGTAAGAATGTTGCTTCGAGATCGCCGCGCTTCAAAGCCTTATCCTGCAGCTCCTTCTGGCCGGGGTTGCGGATGATGTGCCAGCCCAGCTTCATCACACGCGTGCGGCCCTCCAGTAGATTGAGCACCCCGTGCTCGGCGCCTTTGTCGACGAGGTCAGGCTTGGTCAGCACGCCGAGAGTGCGATCTCCGTGCTCGTCTGCTTCCGCAGCAAGCTCCAGGATCTCCTGCGTGGCCACATCGACGTTGGCCGGCACAACGGCGAGCATCACGGACCGAGGATTGTCCATGTAACCCTTCACCATGGTTCGCACCAGCTGGATGTCCGCCTTCGTTGTCACGCCCTCGGTAGTGCTCTTGAAGATGCCGGGCACATCGATGACACTCAGATGCTCTTGGCTGGGACCCGAGATTTCGAGGCGGAGGACGTCGCTGGAGAAGGTCGGCTTCCGCAGTCCCAAGTCATCGGCGCTGGACAGGCCCATCTCTGCGTGCGCCTGATGCGATGTCAGCTGCTGCTTACTCGGCTAATTTGACAAGTGACTTCACCTCTTTCATGATGCTCCTGAATGTGTCCGAGTCCAAAGACGAAACGGCTCTCCCCCACGCCTTGACGCGGCTGCTGTGCAGCGGCGAGGCATCACGGTCGGGAATGATGGACACCAGGATGCGGTCCTCCGCTGCCCTGCGGAACACGATCTGGGTGGCAAACCGGGTGCACAGCCCGCTGTCTCGAGGCAGCGGCTTCTTGATCAGACCCTCCAACACGCTGCTCTTGCCGGAGGACTGGTCTCCAACGACGACGATCTGCGGCAGATCCACCAGCTCGCCAGCACCACAGGCGAAGAGCTTGTCGATCTTCTCGAGCATGTGCGGGTCGGCAAAGCCATGCTGCTCTTGCGAAGCCATTGCGCAGTATCGAGTGGTTGAGAGGAACGAGGTCCAGGAGACTGAGGCCGTGGACATATACTGATCTGGTAGACACTTAGCGGTTGAGTTTGCTATGTGTGTGAACATTGTGTTTCTGTTGTCGACTGTCTTGGAAGTATCAGGCACTGACTGTGAAGCAAAGAGCACCACAAAGGCCCGTGAAGTGACGTCTGGTCCAGGTACACCACCATGAAGCCCGAAACAAAGCTGCCGCGCTACCGACGCACTTCCTCAATCGTCTCGGTCGTTCCAAAGTCCTTCTCGCCGCCGCCGATAGTCTTCTCGACTGCGTGCACAGCCTCGTCGGCGAGATGCTTGTCTTCAAACACTGTGAAACAACCGCGTCAGCACACACCCCACAGCGGACTGTCGAGAGCTGGTTCTTACAGAAGGCAAGCTCCTCGAGCGTGCGGCCCTGCGTTTCCGGGTAGAAGGTGTACTGGAAGCAGAACTCGAAGAAGATCCAGCCGCAGTAGATGGCGAAGAACTTCCAGCCGATGGCCTTCATCGCGATCGGATTGACGAAGTTGGAGAAGAACCCGCCGGCCTTGCCGAATACTTGCTCGACGGCTATGCCCCGCGACCGGACGGCGTACGGGAAGAGCTCGATGAGGTAGGTGTAGACCAGCGCGTTGTTGCCAATGTTGTAGCAGGGCGAGTAGGCAAAGTAGAAGACCATGGCCGTGATGCTGGCGGCGTGGTTGGTGGTGTCATTGGCGTCCGCCACGCTCAGGCGATTAAAGGCGATGGTCATGCAGATGAAGCAGATGCACATGGTCGAGGACGAGATCATGAACGCCACACGGCGCCGGAAGCGGGTGACGAAGAGGGCGATCAGCGTCGCGCTCAGCAGGGACCAGCACTGGTTGGCAATGTTGATGCGCGTCTTGGCGTAGCTGCTGGTGTAGCCCATCATCGTGTAGAGCAGGTTCGTGTAGTATGACAGCAGCGTGTTGCCAGACATCTGGGTGAAGAGTCCCAGGAACACGGCGATCAACACACGCCGGCGCATGGCAGCATTGTTCACCATGGTGAGCCATGACTGCTTGTTCTGAAAGGATTGACAAATGTTAGCGAGTCTTCCCGGCCGTACGTGATGGTGAGCCTGATACGTACCGCCTCCAACTCGAGCTTGATGGTGCTCCGGATCTGAGCCATCTCGGCCTGTACAATGAGGTTGTCGGCATCGCCCTCGGCATGGTACTTGACCAACACTGCGAAGGCCTCCTCGTGGCGATCCTGGCTGACAAGCCACCGGGGACTCTCGGGCAACAGGAAGACGGTCGCGATCTGCAGGAGACTAGGACACATCTGCAGCAGCGATGGTATTCTCCAGCCCCAGTTGCCCGTGATCGTGACGGTCGCGATCGCAATGGCGCATGCGAGGATACTGCCAATGAAGTACGAGGCATTGAACAGCGAGGTCAGGATCGCACGCTCTTTCGGGTGTGCCAGCTCGCCGATCAAGCAGGACCCGGAGATGATTGCAAAGAGGATCCCGGCGCCGAGGATCATACGAGCTACGATGTACATGCCCACTGGGATGTGTATTAGTCAACTCGGCCGGTTCCCTAGGCAGTGCGACTTCTTACCATGCTGCGAGAATCCTTGAACCAAAGCGCCAATGACCATGACAATTGAGCCGATGAGAATGCACTTGCGGCGGCCGAAGCGGTTGTTGCACCAAGGCGCAATGGGCACAGCGAGGATCGAGCCGAGCTGGTAGCTGGAAGAGATGATGCCGAGGAGGGAGGCCTTGATAGCCCATTTGCCCTTTGCATCGACCACACCGCCGCCGAAGTCTATTAGCTTGATCAGTCTCCATCCCGCTGTTTGGCGGGTCTACGAGCCGTACACTTATTGAACGGCTGCGAGAATTGCAGCGTGTTGATGAGCTGCGAGTCAAAGCCGGACGTCATCTCCACCCCCATGCAGCAGAAGAAGAGCCAAAGGTACATGAGTCGCAGGTTGGGCTTCTTGTACCATGGTGTCCTGTCCTCGGCCACCAAACGGGTAACAATGGGATCGCCCAGTGTCTCCCCCTTCTTCACTTTGTCCATGATTGTGGGCTCGTCAGGTCGTAGTCGTGACACGGTGGCGTGGTGAGCGAAGAGCCAGAAAGGTCCAATCCGCGCATGGCGAGGATTGGATGGGTATATACCTCCATCGCGTGGATGCCACGGTAGCCCAAGCCGGATGATCACCTGCCAGCATGCTACCTCGCCGCGCTTTTCGACATGTATCGGCGCGGTGATCCGCCGAGCATGTGTGTAAGATCCCCGCAAACACCCAGCCTGCACACCTGGAGAAGCTGCATGTGTAACTGCCGAGGTCCGTCCGCCGTGGTGTTGGATGCATACCAAGCAAAGCCAAGCCGGTAGAATTGGAAAGACTTCGTGATGGGAAGGGAGGAAGAGGGCACGGTCCCACTGTATCAACTCCAAGCCTCGTATGGTAGCATTCGATGAGCATTGTCCCAAAAGAGATCCTCCGAGGACCCGGAGCCGTATGCGTACGTCGCCGTACGTATCGAGGTTACGAAAGCTGTGCGATACGTCCCACCCGTGGGATATTGCCACGGTGAGCTCCCGCGCGAGTGGCATATACCCTGCTATGTGACATTCGTTGAACGCCCATGGCAGCTAGACATCAGCCCGTCCTTACCACTGGCATTGTACGCCGCGGTGGCCACCTAGTTGGAGCAGTGCTAGCTCTAGAGCACTTGCTGGATCCAGACGAGAGCCACGAGATACACACGCGCAGTCTGGCGCTCCCACAATCGTGTCGGCCTGGATGATGGCGCAGTCGGGATGCGTGTCGCGCCACGTCCCACGCCGTCCTTCGTGGCCGTCGCCACTTCGCATGGCAGTGTCATTGAAGCTTTCGCAAGGACTGGAGGCTGGACGCGACCATGCGTACGAATTACAAGTGGCGCTTGAGATACTCTAGCAGTCGGGAGAGCGAGCTTGGTGGCAAAGCCGTGTGATTTCCTGTACTCGGTCCGTGGAGAGCGATGGCGAGAACAACCCGAGTAAGTGGCAGGGGGCATGGCGATAGGCGAGCAAGCACGCAATTGCTTGATGGTGCCATTCCTTTGAGCAGTGGCAGAAACGCAACCTCGAAGCTCGCCATCGTTCAGCAGCTCGCAAGATATAAAGCATCGCCGCTGATGCTCGAGCTACCTGTGCACTGCGCATAATTCTCGTGTTCGACTCAGCAGCATGGGCAGCATCACAGAGACAGTCCCGATTGCCGTCGACCTTCAGCCACCCACCATCCATTCGAAGCTCGGCAAAGCAACACCGGTCCAGCTCAATGGCGCATTGGCGAGAGAGATGTTCTTCGATGTCACGCCTGTTATCGGGCGCGAGTACCCGGACGCAAGCCTCAAAGACTGGCTCGAGGCTCCCAATGCCGATGAACTGCTCAAAGACCTAGCTGCGACCAGTCCGTATCATAGTGACTACGAAGAGTCGACGTTCGAGCAGCTGACAGCAACGCAGTATCGCAACGAGGCGTCGTATACTTCCGCAAGCAAGACGACCTAGACAACGATCTCCAGAAGAGACTCGTCCAGAAGCTTGGCGAGCTGTCCGGCAAGCCAAGCACGTCTGGGCTGCACATCCACCCCATCTCCAACAGCGGCCGTCGCCTCGGAGGTCATGACGACCAGATCAGCGTCATCTCGTCCGAGCAGGCCAAGAAGCTGTACAAGGACCGCGGCTTCAACGGCACGAAGCAGAGCGCCAAAGAGGGCTGGCACAGCGACATCACCTTCGAGAACGTGCCCAGCGACTACGCGATCTTGCGTCTGACCGAGCTACCGGAGACCGGAGGCGACACCTTGTGGGCGTCCGGGTACGAGATCTATGACCGTGTCTCGCCCGCGTACCAGAAGTTCCTCGAAACCCTGACCGTGACATGCGAGCAGCCGGTCTTCGGCGCGGCGGCGAAGGACAATGGCTTTGAGCTGTACGGCGGCGAGCGCGGTGCGCCGGAGAACGTGGGGACGGAACTGAGCGCCGTGCATCCCGTCGTGCGCACGAACCCGGTCACTGGCTGGGAGAGCATCTTCGCGGTCGGGCACCATGCCAAGCGGATCAATGAAGTGGCGGAGCCGGAGAGCGAGCACTTGCTGCGATGGTTCGTGCAGCTGATTGTGGAGAACCATGATCTGCAGGTGAGGTACAAGTGGCAGCATCCGAACGATGTCGCGATCTGGGACAACAGATCGGTGTTCCATACCGCGACGTACGACTACGAAGGGAGCCGGACGGGCCAGCGAGCGGTGAGTATTGGGGAGAAGCCTTTCCTCGACCCGAATAGCGTTGGGAGGCGGGAGGCTTTGGCGAAGAAGGCGTAGGTCTGCCTGATCTAGATAGACAGCCGCCAGATCTGCTAGGAAAGTCTCGTCCAACGTATGGCGAGCAGGCAGCCGCTATCTTCATATTGTTCGAGGCTTGACGGCCGCACCTCGGTTGTTCACTTGGAGTCCATTGCGCGGCCTCGACAGCTGGCGGCGTTCAAATCAACTCGTAGCGCTGCTGACCTCTTCGTCTCTCCGACGAGGGACCTCGACCTCGGCAAGTTGGCATTTGCGGGAGTACCTGGCGCTTGTACCGATGTGAGCTCATCATCAGTTGGCGGAAGTTGCAGGCGGGCGACAATTTAGGAACGGAATATCGTCGTCTCATCGTGTCCGGCTGTTCGTGAAATCATTGCCTCTACACACGTTTGTCGCCTTTGCACCGCTTCGTTCCTTCGATCCATCTCCCTGCACGGTCCACGGAGCCGCTGCCCCGGACTCCACGTCGTCATCTCCTCTTGAGCCTCTTCACTTCCAAACATTTGTTGTGTTTTTGAGCATGTCAGCGGCGAACATCTCCAAACCGGCCATTTCCCAACACCAAGCCAACGACCGCCTTGGGCAGATACAGGAACACATGGCTCCCTCGAAGACGAACGGCACGGCGGTGCACACCGCCTTCACCGCCGAGGTCGTGCCTCAAGCGCCTGAGGATCCTCTCTTTGGATTGATGGCGGCGTACCGGAAGGACACCGACAGCAAGAAGGTAGACTTGGGGATCGGCGCGTACAGAGACAACAATGCGAAGCCGTGGGTGCTTCCAGTAGTCAAGCAGGTACGGCACGGACGAGATTGCCCGTCGAGGCACGAGCGCATGCGCATTGCTGACTCATCTGTGTGATGTAGGCGGACGACCTGCTACGCCAGGACCCCGACCTCAACCATGAATACCTACCCATCGGTGGCCTGGTCGACTTCACCGTCGCCAGTCAAAAGCTCATCCTGGGCAAATCCTCCCCAGCGATCACGGAGAAGCGCGTGACCTCGCTCCAGACCATCTCCGGCACGGGCGCCGTGCACCTTGGCTCGCTCTTCCTCTCCAAGTTCTACAACCCTGCCGACAGCAGCGCCAAAGCTATCTACTGCTCTAGCCCAACATGGGCGAACCACAATCAGATCATCACCAATGTGCATTTACCGGTGAAGAGCTACCCATACTTCTCCAAGTCCACCAAGGGCCTCGACTTCGATGGCATGATCGGGGCAATTGAGTCGGCACCGACAGGGAGCGTCATCCTGTTGCACGCCTGCGCGCACAACCCCACGGGCGTCGACCCTACCCAGGATCAATGGAAGAAGATCGCGGAGGTGATGCG
Organism: Teratosphaeriaceae sp. CCFEE 6253; assembly: GCA_033119285.1. Lineage (NCBI taxonomy): Eukaryota > Fungi > Ascomycota > Dothideomycetes > Mycosphaerellales > Teratosphaeriaceae > Teratosphaeriaceae sp. CCFEE 6253. Next base: position 53,820 of record JAWDJV010009393.1, read on the forward strand.
GGAGAAGAATCACTTCCCTTTCTTCGACTGCGCATACCAAGGCTTCGCTTCCGGCTCGCTATCCGAGGACGCTTGGGCGATCAACTACTTCGTGGAGCAGGGCTTCGAACTCATGATCGCGCAGTCCTATGCCAAGAACTTCGGCCTCTACGGCGAGCGCGCAGGCTGCTTCCACTTCGTCGCCGCGCCCTCGTCGTCCGCGCAGGACGAGGTGGCGCGCGTCGGCAGCCAGCTCGCGATCCTGCAGCGCTCCGAGATCAGCAACCCGCCCGCGTACGGCGCGCGCATCGCCTCCACCATCCTGAACAACGAGAAGCTCTTCGCGCAGTGGGAGGACGACCTGCGCACCATGTCCGGCCGGATCAAGGACATGCGGAAAGCGCTCAAGGAGCACCTCGACAAGCTCGAGACGCCGGGCAACTGGGACCACATCACGAACCAGATCGGGATGTTCAGCTTCACGGGTCTCAATGAGGGACAGGTGCAGAAGCTGCGGGAGCAGAGTCATGTGTACATGACGAAGAACGGGCGGATCAGTATGGCGGGGCTGAATACGAATAATGTGGAGTACTTTGCCAAGGCGGTCGATGGGGTGGTCAGGGAGACGTCGTAGGCGCAGCAGGTGCCTTGACCCTTCCGGACTCCGGTAGGAGTAGAGACCTACATGGCAACGCTCACGCATGTTTCTGGCATTTCCCATCAAGGTCAACTCGGTCTCGAGATGATAGAGGTCTGGCAACGAATATATAGATGACCGAACTTGCTGCATCATGCCAGCATTTGCGTCGAGCATGGCTGTCCTCACTTAGACTTCGGTATGAGCAGAGTGCGCCGAGACAGATGCAATCTGACCTCTCGGCCTAAGCAAACCGTCATAGTCTCAGCCTTACAAGTCATCGGTTCGTTCTGCGGGTAGTAAGCAGGACGCCGGATAAGCTTTGCGGTCCCTGCAGATGTCGACCACACCTCATGCCCTCTCGACATGCATGTAGATGTAGACCTCTCGGGACCGGACAGTATCATAGCGACCGCACATCGAATGCTCGGAGACCGCGGACACAAATTGCGTGACGGCCGCTTCATATAGCCCAACGTCGGAAAGCAGGCGCGAGATGGAAGCCAAAGATCATCAGACCGGATTACCGGAACCTGCCGGGATTCCTTGCGTGCCAGGGTGTCCTCGCGTGTCTGAACGCACGAGGCTTAGCAGCCCGGTCGGGAGCGCGCTTTCGTAAGTCTTACCGCGGTCTGCGTCGAATGACTCACGCCACGAGCTTGTAGTCAGACCACTAGCTGGTGGTGGGAAGAGCCTATGGGAAGCGAGCGCGGCGGTCCTTGGGAGCTGGCCGCGCGGTGCGATGCTCGCATGTGCCATGTGCGCTGGCGGACGTGAGGTGTCGAGGTGGTGAGCACGGATGGAGTCGGGCTCTTACAGATCCTGTACGTCGGGCTGCATCAGCACTGCCCGTGAAGGAGCGGCGAGCGGCGGGATCACGAGAGCAGGTATAGTATGTCTTCTTGTGTCTCGCGATTACCAGTCTCCTTCCATTCTTTTGCCAGAGATCGGATGCACAGTACGCTCCCAAGCACACCGTCCCTGAAACAAAGTCAACCGCCACTTTCCAAGACGATACCTTCATGATGCAGCGGACCCGCAGCGAGCAAGCAACACCACTGGACTACAACCGCCAACTAGCGACCTACTACCGCCAGCAGATCACCGCGCTACAAAACCGATCCAGGAGCACACCGGCTTACACGCCCCCACCCGAAGACACCATCGAACCCGTCGTCGACACCACCCCCACCAAGACAGATTCGATCCAAGTGACGCAACGAGCCCTATCGTCCCGGTCATCCTTGACCTTCCACTCCGCCGAGGAGTACGCCGTCACGACCCGGCCGCGAAGGGGCAGCGGCGAGAGCACGCGGAGCACGCTTGCCGGCACGCCGGACACGGCTACGAGTCCGAAGCCCGCAAGCCCGATGAGCGTCTACAGCACGAAGCCAAGGCGGATGAAATCGAGAGGCGGTATCCTGCGGAAGATTGTGCGATGGAGCAGTGGGAGTAGTAGTGGCTGAGCGGTCGTTGGAGGATGAAGGAGCAGGATGCGGGCGCATTGGTCGCTTCGCAAGATGCAGATCGATCTGTTTGCAGAGCAATGCTTGCGGGCGTCTTCGGGATGGGAGTGCAGTCACGACACTGGCGGTGAGACGAGCGCGGCTGAACAGTGCCAGCCGAAGCCGCAAAGAACTGCTAGTGGCTTATGAGACGAGGCAATATAACGCGCACAGGATGGATGAACTCTCAAGATCGTTAGACTTGTAACGGGAAGGGCTAAGGGAGCGATCGGAGGCGTTTGCGGGCGCCGGCGCAATCAGGGCGGTGAAGAACCATGGTCGGTCGGCGGCGGGTGGCGTTGAAAACGAAGGCCTCAATCTGCAGGTCAGGCAATGGTACGAGCATACTGGCCTTGGCCTCATGTCAATGAGACAGCCAGAGAAATACTGTTTTGGTGCTGTACCCGCATTTCCAGTGCCAACTCTATGTTGTATCGTGGTGCGCGAGGATTGACTCAACGGAGACACCACCTATGTCTCCGTTTGCATGTAGAAGTGTAACCCTCGGAGGTCATCGACCAACTAGAGCCTACTGGCAGGCGGCAGCTCAACGCTCAGACCCGACACGTCCACGCTCGGCTTGCGACCGGAGATCAGCTCGCTCATGACCACGCCCGTGCCCAGACTCATCGAGATGCCCCACGGCCCATGCCCGCTCGCGATCCACACTTTGGCGCCGGGCTTGCCGTGCACTCCCAGCGCTCGCTGCGGGATCTGCTGGATGATCGGGACGCCCGACTTGCTCACCGGTCGGAAGCACAGCGCCTCCGAGACCACCTCCAGATCATCTTCCGCATCGGCACCGTCCTTTTGCATGCCTGTCAGTTGCACGGCCGCTCGCCGCAACTCGGCCAGCCTCGCGGGATTGATTAGCCGTTTGGAATCCGTGGGTAGGTCCGGGAGTGGCAGGTCGGTGCTGGTGTCGTTCAGGCCTCCGATCCAGATCTCGGGCTTACCGTCGCCGTCTAGCCGGGCGTAGGCCTCTGGCGAGTAAGTCCAGGATCTCGTGGGTGGGCAGTAGATCGCGTAGCTGATGTGCTCGTCGGTCTGATCGCCGGGGCCATAGGCCTTGTTTAGGAAGGGCTTCGTATATCGCGGGGTGCGGTAGATCACGCTGTGGCCGGCCAGGCCGTCGATCTCGACTTTGACCGGACTTGATGGGAAGAGCGTCTGCCATATTCGAGGTGTCCAGCAGCCGGCTGCGACGATGACGTCGCTGCAGTGTAGGGTCCTTGTTTTCGATGGGTCGGTAGTCGCTTCGAGGTGCACCACAGATTCTTTGCCGGTGCCTTGGTCCACCACAGTCGCACGGGTATTCATCAGCACCTTGACGCCGCGCCGCCGACACTCCGCGCGCAAGAACTCGCACAGCTTCCGCGGCTCCACCTGGGCGCAATCCTCCACTCCCGCTATGGCATTCCAGGAGGCTCCCTGCTGCGAAGACATCCACGCGGGCGTCCCGTCCGCATTCACCGCCTCGCAATCCGCACTGACGTGCCCGTACTCTCTCCTCCGCCCCGCAGCCTGTGCCCGACTGGTGCCAGCAAGCAGCCAATCTTCGCCTCTCACGCCGGCCGGGGCATCATCCAGACTCAGGCTATACACATGAGACCCCAGGTAGCCCCACCGCTTGCGTCCGTTGTGCTCATCGGCAAGCTGCCGATGAAGACGAAAGGAGAGCTCGCCGAGGGGCGTCGCCTTCTCGGCGAACCAGTCTCGGGCTAAGAAGCCGCCTGCATAGCCCGAGGCGGATTCGAAGAGCCGGTCGGCAGCGTCCACGACATGTATGCGGCCTGCAAAGCTGGGGTCCTGGGACAGGTAGTAGGCAATGGAGAAGCCGATGATGCCGCCACCCAGGATGACCACAGCCTCGCGCTCTGGCATCGTGACCATAGCCCAGATGAAGGCTGCGAGCTTTTGTGGGCACTGTTCTAGTCGGCAGGAGAATATCGGAAATTAACAAGTCACGAAGATGGCGTGTATGGTGCTGGAGGATGTGTTGGACAGAATGGTGCAGACGGACAAGGATGAGCGAATGACTTACGTTCTACGTAGCACGGTCGGAAGCGACAATGCTCGACATATGATGTCCAGTGGCGTGTCTGCGTGCGATGTTGCCAGAATTGGCATTCGAGAGAGCCGACGTCGCCATCCTCGCTTGCGCAAGAGTCATGCGCGCGCTAGCCCCGATCAAGGAAACTGATCCCTTCGCAGCCAACCTCACCTTCTCCTCTATCATGATCACGCCTTACCGTGTATACGCACGCCTCTCGTCTCCACCAGGTGCAGCCCCATATAGCCATGGCTCACATGCCTGGCGGCGCATCTCCCGGCTTCCGTCAGCGCCATTCCGTACGACGCCAGTCGCCCCGACGATGCACTCCAAGCGCCAGTCGGCCCGTACACCACTGAGTGCGCATTGCTCGCGACACCGGGAGTTGATTGTGGCTTGTAGTTACCAGTATTGCATCGATGATGTGGTCTGTAGGCCGCATCCGTGCGTCCCAGCACGTACCGGTAATCCACGGCAAGCCAGATCTCTGGTCGTGGCTTCTTGCTGAGCGATAAGTCTGCGAGAGCCTCTCCTGGCCTCAATCGCCCAGATACGCTGCAATATCGTTGGATCTCATACGAACTCTGCTGACCCAGGAAGCCCAAGATAACAGTCCCTAAGATTGTCCGGCTCACTCGTTATCGGGGGACTTGCAGCGCGGTCGAAACGAGGCAGTCATATCGCCGATATCAGAAGTGGCTTAGTCTTCCGCAATCTTGCATGTCATCTCCAGTGGCTGGAGCTGGTGCCGTGCGACTGCCTAACCTTATCACGCGCCATCTACCGCGCCCGGACGACTGATCGAGCCGTGTTCGAGCCGTCCAGTACCCGGACCGAGTGACCCCATGGGGCTTGAGAGTGCATCTGGTGAGTGGCGACTCTGATACAAAGTACCATAGCATACAAATGTAAGAGCATGTACATCATTGATTGCCTGCCATAGCGAGCATCTCCAGATCCAGCGGCATCACAAATCTGCTACACATTCTTCAACAGCGTCGACATGGCTACCGCAGCGTTATCGGCCATCTCTGGCTACTTCCCATTCGGTCGGACAGTATCTCCGCCAAAGGATGATGAGAAGACCGCGCTTCGAGCTCTCCCATCGAGCTGGTACACATCACCGGAGATGTACGAGCTAGAACGAAGGGCCATCTTCTCTCGGAAATGGCAGCTCGTCACTCATCAGAACCGACTTATCAAGCCGGGGGACTGGCTCAAGTTCAAGATTGCTGGGTTCGAATTCGTGCTCACCCGCGACCGCGAGAACAAGATCAATGCCTTCCACAACGTCTGCCGACATCGGGCGTTCCCTGTTGTCACTGGCGAGCAATCGGGCAACTCGAAGATTTTGTCCTGCAAGTACCATGGGTGGTCGTACGGACTGAACGGCAAGCTTTCGAAAGCACCTGGTTACCAAGAACTGGACGGCTTCGACAAGAGTCAGAACGGTCTGTTCCCGATTCACGTGCACAAGGACGTCAATGGGTTCATCTGGGTCAACCTTGACGCCAAGAAGGAGCCGGAGGTGGCATGGAAGGGTACGTGTGTGTTGATATCAAGACCCGACACCGTGACTCACAGCTTTGCAGATGACTTTGACGGCATTGACACGCAACATCGGTACACGCAGTTCAACTTCGACGACTACGTGTTTGACCACTTCTGGGAGATGGAGGGCAACTACAACTGGAAGATTCTGGCCGACAACTATAACGAGTGCTATCACTGCGCGACAACACACCCTGACATCCCTGCTCTGGCGGACCTCGCATCATACAATGTGAAGACGAGAGCCTGCCAGATCATACACGACGCCGCGACGACGGACGAGCAACGGAAGAACGGCTTGACGGTGGCGAGTACCTACTACTTCCCCAACGTCTCGACGAACATCTCGTAAGTCCTTCCATCTCCAACATTGGCACCTTGAAGTCCACCGCTAACCCACCAACAGACCCCACTTCTTCATGATTCAACGCTTCGTCCCCTCGGGCCCCACAACCTCCTCCATGCAATACCAGGTCTTCCGCAACAAGCACTCGTCCGAGGACGACTTCCAGCTCGTCAACAACATCTACAAGCGCATCATGTCCGAGGACAAGTACCTCTGCGACCTCGCGCAGAAGAACCTCGAGGCCGGCGTCTTCGTCAACGGCGAGCTGCACCCGCGCATGGAGAAGGGGCCCTTGTTCTTCCAGAAGGTGTGCCGGGATGTCGTGACGGCGCACCATGCGAGGGAGAAGAAGGAGGGGGGCGAGTACTGGCCTGCGAGGCAGAGGATGCCGGGCGATGCGGGGGTGAGCAAGGAGGATCTCGAGTTCTGCTCTGGTCTGGCGTGCGGCGATCGGAAGGATAGCCTGATCTGGTGACGACGTTGACGATGATCTGTCTGCTTTGGCATAGCCTGGTGGCGTTTTGGTCTTTCCTGGACTGTCTCACAGAGTCACGACCTTCTTAATGAACGCTTCATCACCATCTCATTCGACAGTTTTGACTTGGGACGCAACTTGCCGCCCTGTTGTTTGCTCTCATCAGCTTGGACGTTCTGGAATATCGAGGCTGTGATGCCGGGCGGTTGTTCTAACTCTTGGAGAGGGAGGTAATCCTGCACGTCGGTCTGGGATAGTGCGAGCAATTCCGGGTGCAAGGGATGTCACCGATCTAATGCGCAGCTCACATACGCTACCATGCAACCTTTCGGTGTTTGACGATGTCAACCGAGACAGAACCTGTTGCTGCGTTCACGGACGGACGGACGACAAAACGTCATGGGACGGTCGTTCGCGGATGATTACGGCCCTCTGTCGCGGGCACCGCCCGGCTACATGAATCCGTCCATGCATCGTCGCAGCCCTTCGCAATGCTCCATCCTCTGTCCGTTACAATCGTGGATCTCGAACCTCACCGCCGCTAAAGCCTAGCCCGAATAGGTCCCTCCGCGAACCTCGTGCTCCGCGGTCTCTCTGCGCGAGCGACCGCTTTTGCCAAAGGCTCATCGGTGACCGTGGCCCGGATCAGCCGGCCAAAGTACTCAATATCGACCATCGCCCCATTGGCGACCTCGGCAGGTAGGTACGCATACGCGATCGGCTTCCCGACCGTGTAGGCAAACGCAGCGCTCGTCACGTAGCCGACCGCCTTGCCGTGGACGAACACGGGCTCCTTGCCGAGGACCACCGAGCGCCCGTCGTTGACCGTCAGGGTCCGTAGTAGGCGACGCACGCCAGTCAGCTTCTTCTCCAGCGCCGCTTGGCCCACGGAAATCTGCTTGTGGGGGTCGATGAGGTGGCCGAGTCCGGCCTCGTACGGATCATGCTCGGTCGTCATGTCGGAGCCCCAGTCCCGGTACCCTTTCTCCATGCGCAACGCATTCAGAGCCGCGCGTCCCGCGGCGATAATGCCGTGCGGCTGGCCCGCGGTCCACAGGACATCCCACAGACGCTTGCCGTACTCCGCGCTGGTGTAGAGTTCCCAGCCGGGCTCGCCGACGTGGGACAGGCAGAGCGCCAGGACGGGGATGCCGGCGATGAAGGCCCGGCGGAAGCCTAGGTGGTCGAGCGAGGAGATGTCGGGGGCGTTGACCGCGTGCATGACGGCGCTTGCTCGGGGGCCCCAGAGCCCGATGCTGCAGCTACCGCCCGTGACGTCGCGGACCTGCACCCATCGCTGTCCGTTCGCCCGCGATGATTGACGAGCTTCGCGGGTAAGGTAGTCATATGCGGTGGGGCTGAAGACACCGACGTGGAACATCTCCTTCTCGAGTCGGGCCACGATGACATCGCTGCGGATGCCCCCCTTGTTGTCCAGCATCAAGGTGTAGGACGCCTTCCCCGTACCACTCAGAACATCGCTGGTAGTCAGGCGCTGCAGCAGCTCCGCGGCCCCAGGCCCGAAGACATGGAGGCGTTTGAGCGGCGTCATGTCGTACATGGCCACCGCAGTCCGTGTCTTCCACGCTTCTACGGCCACGGTCGGCGAGTAGAATTGGTTCGACCAGGCGTCTCGACCCGTGGCCCGCCATTGAGGCGGCGTACTTTCGACGAGCGCCGTGTTGGCTTCGAACCAGTGCGGACGCTCCCACGCCCGACTCTCCAAGAACACCGCCCCCAGCTCCTTCTGCCGTGCGTGGAAGGGCGTGATGCGGAGGTTCCGCGGTGACTTCTTCGGCTGCATCGGGTGCAAGATATCGTAGACCTCGACGAAGTTCTGCTGCGAGGTCTGGCTCACGTACGCGGGCGCCAGCTGGACCTCCTCGAAGCGCGCCAGATCGCACTCCGCGAGATCGATGCTGGATCGGCCGGTGGTGAGCAGCTCGGCGACGGCTCTCGCCACGCCCGCGGAGTGCGTCACCCAGACCGCCTCGGCGACGTAGAAGCCGTCGAGCGTAGGATGCTGGCCGACGATGGGACCACCGTCCGGCGTGAAGGAGAAGATGCCGTTGAAGCCGTCTGTGATCTCGGTCTCCTGCATCACGGGCAGGAGTTCTCGAGAGGCTTCCCACGCTGGCTGGAAGTCTTCCGGGGTGAAGTCAAGCCGGGAAGGCATGTTCTTGTCGTCCACATACTCGGGCGTCAGTCCCAGATCCGCCGCCACGACCGGCATCGGCTTGTGTCCATAGTAGCCGATGCCGTACCGGTCTCCGTGTTCGCGGTAGTACAGGTCTTGGTCCTGGTGCCGCAGGATGGGCAGATCGGCACCATTCGCGGGCTTGTTCTGGCCGGCCAGCGCCTTCACACTGCCAGTCTTGACGTACTGATGGGCGAGTGGCAGCAGCGGGATCGGTAGACCGACCATGGCGCCAATCTCGACACCCCAGAAGCCCGCGCAGCTGATGACTATGTCCGCGGAGATACTACCGCTGGGCGTTGTGACGCCGGTGACACTTCCGTCGGCCTCCTCGATCCCGGTGACGGGTGTCTTCTCCAGGTATCGTACGCCGGCTTCACTCGTCCGCGCGATGAGAAGTTGCACAGCTCGTGCCGCGAGTGCCAGACCATCACTCGGGATGTGCAGGCCACCGAGTACGAGGTTCTTGTTGAGCAGCGGATAAAGCGCCAGACATTCCGCAGTGCTCAAGAGCCGTGATTCGATCCCCCAGGAAGTCGCCCAGCCGTGCTTTCGCTTCAGCTCCTCCACTCTCGCAGTCGTAGTCGCAACTTCCAGGCCGCCGACCTGGTTGAAACAGGTCTGCCCGTCGGCCTCCAGTGAGAGCAATTTGCTGACCGTGTACCTGGCAAACTCGCTCATGGTCTTCGAGGAATTGGTCTGGAAAACCAGACCAGGCGCATGCGACGTCGACCCGCCGGGCATGCTCAGAGGCCCTTGCTCGACGACGGTGATGTCGTTCCATCCGCGCGAGACGAGTTCGTCGGCGAGGTTCGTGCCCACGATGCCGGCACCGATGATGACTACGCGAGGTACGGGCGCCATATCTGCGGTGGATGGTATGCTGCTGGCAAAGCCGTCGATGGTATCAGTGCGGCCTGGTTGTTGCAGCGAGGCTTGATGCTGTTGCGTCTCAAGCCAACTCTGCATGGACATAATTGTCTCGTGGAGGAGATGGGAGTGTAACGCTGGGCAAGGAGAGGACTGAACACCTTACATACGAATCAAGTCTTCGATGGCAGAGAGACTACGTGCCTAGCCGACGTCCCGATGTGCAGCAGCTGCCGCAGCGGCTCTCAACGTGGAGACTACATACATGTATGGTAGTTGCGGCCGTCCTTGTGGTAAGCTGTGCAGGCGGGGTGTAAGTGACCATAATAGGACGTTGAATCCATAAGTTGGCCTCAGGCACTACTCAATATGATTGCAAGCAGCAGAGTGCTCAGCATCACACACGTCAATTGTATGTGCTCTTGAAGCCTATGAAGATATCGTGCGTGCACCTCTTTGCATCGCACACGCCATCTCGTCGCCGCCACGCCCCTATACCACTGGCCATCCACTGCTCCAGTCGATCTTGTTGATGCCCAAGAATTTGTCGCCGTCCGCGTAGCCAACGTTGGTGTTGACGCTGGATCGAACATGTCAGTACACGCCCCGTAGCGCCACGAGATTGAGCTCGGCTTGATCTCCACGTTGTATATATCCGCACGCAGGCTGGGAGGAGTGCGGGGGGAGCCGGCGACTTACTAATGGTAGTACAGCACCGAGCCCTGAACGGGGTCGTCGTAAACGCCTTGGCCTCCAGGACCGTAGACGTTGCCATGAGAGCCCAAGACCAGAGTACCACCGCTACTAAGACAGGACTTGCCGTTCTTGTCGACCTGCAAATCGACTTAGCACTAGCAAAACCTCAAGCTTTCGAGACCACTTACATAACCACCGGTGACAGTCTTGGAACGGCAGACCATGATCTTGTACTCGTTCCCGGGCGCCGGACGTGTCGTGTCGTAGCCGCAGCAGGACCCGCTGCTGAAGAAGAGGTAATAGTACGAGCCGGTGTGGTAGACGTAGGCGCCCTCGCTCGGCTGCGGACTGGTTGTGTTGAGCTCGATTTCGTAGGGCGCGGCGTGCGACCATGTCATGGCATCGGCTGAGAGGGTGGTCTGGTAAATATCTCCTGTGATGCCAAGGACGACAATTAGCTTGGACGCTCTTGAAGAGTTGTGGATCAGTATGTACCCCAGAATGATCCGAAGGTCAGGTAGTTCGTTCCCGAGACCCGGATGAAGTTGGGATCAATGGCGTTGTAGTGGTCGCCAGTCTTGGAAGTAACACTAGTCGATCCATGATCCGTCCACGTCCCCGACTCCATACAGGTTGAGGTCGCTAGCCCGATAGCAGACGTCTGAGTCCCGAAGCTCGACACGGCGTAGTACAAGTAGTACGTGCCAGCCGCGTAGTGGACGTCCGGCGCCCAGGCGTCTTGCGCTCCTGGGTTGTTAATGGAACTCCCCGACGGCAGGACTTTGCCAGCCGCCACCCAGGGCCCGGTGATGCTGGACGCAGTGTAGATATCGAGACCGCCGCCTGTGGCGAAGCGGAAGTATTTCCCATCGGACGTGCGGCGGATGAGGGTAGGGTCGTGGCTGTCATGGCACTGGCCGGTACACGCCAGTGGGTTGGAGAAGGCGGCGGCCAGCACCGCGGAGAGGAGTGCGAGAAGCACAGCTCGAAGAAGAGGAGACATCATGATATGCTCGGGCGAAGAGTGAAGTAGAGGACGACGAGATGTTGTTGTCGATAGAAGAGAAGACTTAGACCTTTACACTGTGCGCTTGGGCAGCGGCGGCATAATACTACTGGCGTCTCGAACGTTTGCCAGGAAGCTTCGACAAGCACCGCGTGGTAAATATTCCGTATGTCGACGGGCGTTTGTGATAAAATGTTCCGTCGGGAGGAGGGGGAACGAGAGTTTCGTCTGCCTCGCGAATGGGAGTGGTGAAACGCCTAGCGGCAAAGCCACCGCCACACCAGAGCGGGAGCGGCCGCACGAGATCCAACTCCGACTTCACGATTCAACCTCCACGTCCATGTCCACGCTGGGGGTATGGGCAGTCGGCGTGTCATCGTCAGCAGCAAGACCACGGTATGCCATGAGACCAGTGTCTATAGGACCTCGCTGCTTCGATTTGTAATCCCCGCGTGGACTCGATACGACGTCGGGCGCTGGCTACCCAGCGGTGTTGGTTGGACGATCCGTCAGGATATGAATCGACCTCCAGAGACCACTTTACTCCAGACTTCGGCGACCATCATTCAGGGAGGCCATTCGACAGTCCTAGATCCGCCGCGCTGGACAGTCCGCCCATGATCCTCGGTCTGGCAAAGCGACAGTAGATGAAGCCTTCGACTTTGGAGCCAGCGCTCAGTCAGCACAACGCCGACTCGCGCGACTGCAGTACAACTGCCAAGGGCTGTACCTGGCAGCTACATCAGTGTACCCATCCCCAGTCTCCTGCATGATCTCCTCTGCTCGGCTTCAGCGCCTCTGCGGGGTCCACGAGCTCGAGCATCCAGCGCTGCGGTACGTACCCGTGGCACCACCTCGAGTACACCTACGACGGACTCGGTGCACCGGAGAGTCAGGCGAGGCAAGCATGCAAGGACTCCTCACGATGGTCCGCGGCCGTCGCGAAGACCCCTCATTCATTTCAGGGTGCTCAAGGAAGGTCCTTGAGTCGCTGATGTAGACTCATACCGTCCCTCTCGGTGCCTGACCCGCGCAGGACCACGACGTCTCGATCCGCGAACATGAAGGCCCTAGTGTTCGATGGCGTGGGCAAGATCAAGGTGGTCGACAAGCCGAAGCCTGAGGTCAAGGACCCGGCAGACGCGGTGCTCAGGATGATCCGGACGACGATATGTGGCAGCGACCTGGTATGTGCATACATAGCACACCCTCGATACACGGCAGACTAGACCGCAACATAGCCGTACTGATGCGAGCATCACCAGCACATAATCAAAGGCGACGTCCCCACCATTCCCCCCGGCCGCACGCTGGGCCACGAGGGCATTGGCATCGTCGACGCCGTCGGCGCCGAAGTCAAGGGTGTGAAGCCCGGCGACAAGGTCCTGCTCGCGTGCATCACCTCCTGCAGCACCTGCTCCTTCTGCCGCAAGAGCATGAACGACCAGTGCAAGCGCGGCGGCTGGACGCTGGGCAACACCAACGACGGCACGCAGGCCGAGTACGTGCGCATCCCGTTCGCGGACAGCAATCTCTTCCCCGTGCCGGAGGGCGCGGATGAGAGGGGATTGTTGATGTTCTCGGATATGATGCCCACCGGGTTAGAGGTCGCGACGCTGCGCGGGGGCGTGAAGCCTGGGTGTACCATGGCGGTGGTGGGCGCGGGGCCGGTGGGGCTGGCCTGCGTGCTGACCGCGCAGCTGTACTCCCCGCGCACGATCGTCGTGATCGACAAAGACGAGGCGCGGCTGGAGGTGGCGAAGCGGATCGGCGCGACGCACTGCATCAACCCGACGAGCGGCGATGTGCGCGAGCAGGCCAGCAAGTACTTCGGCGACATCGACGGCTTTGACGTCGTCGTCGAGGCCGTGGGCGTCCCTGCCACGTTCAAGATATGCCAAGATCTCATTGGAGTCGGGGGCCATCTGGCGAACGTGGGCGTGCATGGCACGAGCGTGACGCTGGACATTGAGAGGCTCTGGCCGCGGTCGACGACCATCTCCATGGCGTTGGTCAGCGCGCACACGATCCCGATGCTGTTGGAGCTGTTCGCCGCTGGGAAGCTTGACACGGCGGCGTTGGTCACGCACGACTTCAAGTTCGACCAGATTGAGGAGGCTTACGACGTCTTCGGTCGCGCGGCGGAGACTAAGGCGCTGAAGGTCAATATTGAGTTCTGATGCCAGTCGTGGGGTACATGCAGTGCCCTCTCTCATATTCGTACAACGCTCTATCGTAGATGCTGTCAAGCGCACCGACCTCCGAGTAGTCTCGAGTGCCGAGTCGTGGTGGCATTGTGTGTGGTCGCTCGGTCTCGGTCTCCCGGATCCGCAGGCCTCTTTCGCGTCTCCGCGAAGGGGCGACGGCGGGGACCACGGTGGATGGGACGCCGGTCGCGTCGGTGTTGGTTTTCAACGTTCTCGACCTCGCACGTAGCCCTCTCTCCCGGACACTAGTCACCCAAGCAGTCGACGCCGGCACGGCAGCGGGACGGACTGGCTGGCCATACTGTAGCCTCCATCGGTGATCTTCTCAGTCCGCAACGCTCTTCCCAGCCTCCTCCGCCTCCGCCGCCGGCGCCTCCACCGGATTCATCATCTCCACCGCCTCGTCCTCCTTATGCGCCGGTACCTCAATCAGCGCGGCGGTCCCCGCACCCTCAACCGCCGCCTCCTCGCCCTCCTCCGCCTCACCATTTTCATCCCCATCCCGCGCCTCCAGTGGTGGCGGAGAAGGCGGCGGCGGCTTGACCGTGTCGCTCCGTCTGACGCCCAGACCAGGTTCGTCCGCCAACTCGGTGTCCTCCTCCCCCGTCTCGTCGTCCATCTCCGGGCCGCTGTCCGCCGCTTCCTCTTCCTCTTCCTCGTCCGCGACTTCCCGGACCTCGACCGCAGGCTGTGGCAAGCTCTCAGCGAACGAGCGCAGCTCCGTGGCTTGCCGCTGTAGGGGCTCGACGTCGTTGTCGTCCGGCTGGGACTCCACTGATGCTTCTTTCGGCTCGTCGTCATCGTCCTCCTCCGCCTCCTCCTGTATCACCGGCGTGACCATGTTCGCGAGATCAGACTTCGTGTGCCGATGCCGCTTCGTCGTGTTGCCCTCCACCGTGACAGTATTCCCCGCCGGCTCCGGCAGCGTACTCGCATGCTCGCCTGCCCTCGCCAGGATCTGCGGCACCGGCCCACCCCGCTCCTCATCCCTCGCAAACCCCTCCCCACCCCTCCCTTCCTCGCCAGCCGGCGGCTCCACCCCCTCGGCCTCCTTCGGAATCGTGTAGTTCTCCGCCAGAATCAACCCATACTCGTCGCACACCCGCTTGAACAGGCCGTACAGCCCCGTGCGCCCCTCCACACGCCAGAACATCTCGCGGTGCTGGAACCAGGCGTGCGCGTAGATGCGGTACACGCGCCGGAAGATGTTGGTGATCTCGCGCATCTGCTGCTGGAGGACTTTGTCCCCCTGCTGCTGCTGCTGCTGCTGCCCTGCCCCCAGTCCCACACCCAGCCCCACTCCTGACCCCGATGCACCACCGCCGCCGCCGCTTGATCCCGACCCCAAGCCCAGACGCGAGGGGAACATCTTACTACTCGACAGCGCCGTCGCCGCCCAATCCAGCGTATGGCAGCAGTAATCAATCGCCGCGCACGACTTGGGCGGGTCGTGCACGGCGCAGAGGTACTGCCACTCGCTGGCCCGCATCTCCGGACACGAGTGCGGGGAGCACGGCGGGTCGTCGGCGAACAGGGCGACGAGGACGGCGTTGGTCTGGTGGACGAGGAAGCGCGCGAGCTCGTAGAGCCAGATGTCGCGCGCCGTGTTGGGCGGGGGGGAGGCGAGCAGGGCGGCGAGGTCCGGGGTCAGGGGCAGCGTGGTGGTGGATTCGGGGGGGTGGGTGTGGTGGTGGTGCAGGGCCTTGAGGTGCTCGGTCAGGGGGAAGGCGGAGTCGATCTGGGGTGGGGATGTCGTTAGCTATACGCGTACGGAGAGTGGTATAGCAGCCGTACATCTTGCAGCTCAATCAACGGAGGCCCCTCGGCCATCTCGTCCGCTCTCGTGCCCGGCCGTATGCGCCGTCCTGCTCCGGTATCCACCGCGCCGCTGCCCAGCTTCCCATGATCCTCGAACGGCGAGACGCCAGGCGAAGCCGGACCCAGCTGGTCTTCCGCGATAGGCGGCGGAGAGGGTAAGCGCGGTGATGCCGCGGGCGAGTGGGCGGCCATGGCAGCGATGTGGTATGTCTTGACGTCTGTGGAACAGGCGAGGTGGAGCGCGGCCGCCGACTGTCACATGCGCGAGACCGTGCTTTCCCAATTCGGCCCGCGCGCCGCAACAACGACAGCATCAACGTCACACCCGCAGAAGCATCACGGGGCATGGGAGGCAATCGATCACCCCCTGACGACAACACACGCAACGTCCGAAATCAGATGGCTCGAGAAGTGTCTCCATTCAGCCTCCCCAACACCGCTACCAGCTAAAAGCCCCCCCACCCCCCCTCCCACCCATCAGATATCCCACCCAAGCAAAAGCCCATAAGCTTCATCGCCCCAGGCATCAATGCCCTCAACCCTCCATATACGCCCAAAAACACCGCCCCTCCCCATATAAAGCGCAAGCACTGGTATATTCCCATTCCGAACCCCGGCCGTTGTGTCCCAGTCGTGTGTGGTGCGCTGCCGTGGGTCCCATGTGCCTTTTGCCAGATGCGTGTACGCTAGCAGATAATTCGATAATCCTCCTCCCCAGAATCCTCCCTGTGCCCGTCTGCCACCCCGCTCTCTACCTGCTGCTGCCGGAAGCTTTCGTCTGCTGCGCACGTGCCTTGCTTCCTGCTCGTTGCCCTGATCGTCATGTGCTGCCAGGTGCCACGGTCCTCCGGGGGCCGATGGCGTTGGACGACGCGATGCCGTTTGCCGGGCCCTGCAATCGATGCCATGTGGGAATCGCCATCGTCTCCGTGCAAGTCATCGCGGGCCTCCAGGCGGCGCTATTATCGCTCATCCCCTTTCATCCCTTGTCACGGGCGAGTGCCTCACCCGTCCATTACACCCATCTTCCAAGTTTCCTCCCGCGCGCTCTCACCTCTCACCGCAGAAACCCATGCCCGCCCTCACCACCACTCCACGTTCCATTCCCACCAGCCGCGACCCCGCGGCTCACGCTCCGGCTCAGCCCGGGATCGCCAAACATATGCGAGCCGCGGCCACCGCCACCACGCTCCACTTCCGGGCTACGGCTTGCGGCGTGGTGGAGACCGTGCCAGCCACTCGCGCTGCTGCCGCGGCTGCCGCTGTCGTGGCGGCTGTCGCCGTTGGGCGTACTCCCTCCCTTCCCTCCGCCACCCGCGCTACCGCCGCCGCCGCCGCCGCTGTCCGACCCGGACCCCGATCGCCCGGACATTGAGTGCGACCGCGGATCACTAGCCCACACCGGATACCCATCCTCGGGGATACTCTCCCCCCGCGGCAAACCCTGCGCGTACCCGGCCAGCGCCCCATTGATCCCCGTCAACGCCCACGCAAACACGGCCTGGTCGCGGATCGCGGCCATGAAGTCGTGCTGCTGCTGCGGCACCTGCTGCGGCGCCCCGGCCTCCTTGCCCCCGACCCGCACGGGACTGCCCCGCATCGCCCCCTGCGGCCCGAGCGAGGGCGCGAACGTCCCGCCGAACCCGGCGCCCGGCCGCGTGTCCAGGGGCGGGAGCATGGGCTCCTGCGCCCACGGCGCCGCGAAGAGCCCGTTCTCGTACACGGGCCGGCTGGGCCGGTGGGCCGGGTGCGGGATCGCGGGCCGCGCGCGGCGGAGGCAGACGACGAGGCCGTCGGAGGTGCAGGAGATGACGGCCTCTAGCTCGATGGGGTCGGCGCGCACGGGGGGTGGGGTGGAGGAGCGGCGGCGGTCGTCGCGGTCCGGGGAGAGCTCGCCGAGGGAGGAGGTGGACTCCTCGGCACGCATAGCGTGGCCGAAGATGGCCGCGTGGGTGTCGGCCGCGTTGGTCGAGTCGCCCGAGGAGGTGCGCGAGTTGGGGTGCGTGGCGTCGTCGTCGTCGGCTGCGTCGAGGTCCATGGTGTCGGACTGCACGGCGTTGGAGTTGCTCGAGCCCGGACTCTGCGGCGATGCGCCCGCGGGGTTGGCGTGGAGCTGCACGCCGCCGTCCTCGCTCTGGTCGGCGCTCAGCTCGGTCCCGGTCATCTCGTCGTCGCTGTCGTCGTCCGGGGGTGGCGCCTGGTCGTCGATCCGCGGGTCGCGGAACCAGAAGCGCAGGTACGCTATCGAGTCGTTGCCTTTGGCGTTCTCCAGACACTTGATGGCGTCCTGTAAGCAGTTCTCCGCGATGCAGTAGTAGAAGCTCCGGCCGCGCATCGTCTCGGCGGGGATGCCGATGACCTCTTGTAGGCCCGACGTGGCATACATGATGGTCAGTGTCCGGGTAAAGCGGTTCAGGAACAGCGCGGCTCGCGGTTCGTGGATCTGCGCTTTGGCGTCCTGCTTGAACTTCGCCGAGATGTGCGAGAGCATGTGATACCGTGGGTCCTTGGGTGATGAGGAGAACAAGCGCCGCACCAGCGGGGCTTCCACGGCTCGTTCTGTAAGACCATCAGCACAGGATGTCACGCACCGTACGCATTTGGGTGCAGACTCACTCTGGCTCGCCATGCCCTGCCGGTACATACTCGTGCAGACGATCATGACATCATACACGACGGTGAAACAGCACTCACACCCGATCCAGCCCCCGTCCTTGTTGCGGACCTGGCAGTACGCCAAGACGGCGGCCTTGTCCATCTGCACACCCTTCTCATGGTACTTCTGCGCGTAGGGCAGCTCGCCGAGCGGGAAGAAGTCCCAGGCGGAGCGGTTGACGACTTCATCGGGGGTGTAGCCCAGGATGTCGACGATGGAGTCGGAGGTGTAGAGGATGCGGGCGTCGGCAGTGAGGTCTGGAGCGGCAGCGGTTAGCGGTGAGGCCGACGGGGGTGGAAGGGGCGCGGGGCGGCGGGTACCGTGGATGCTGATGAAGGTGGTCTCCATGGTGGGCGACCGTGGCTCTCTCGAGGAGCAAAATCTCCTTTGGCCCTTCTGTGGTGTGCGGCTACCGCAGCGCGCGCATTGGGTCCAGTCGGCGGGACTGTCTCGTCGTCTGCAGACACTCGTTGCTGGCCGCACCTTACTGCAGGCTATCTATCGTCACTGGGGATTGCGTATCGAGTGCGTGTTCGATGGGTGATCAGTGAGCGTTGGTGTGGTCTGAAGTGTCGCGGGTATGTCGTGCCGGGTCGCTTCTGTGCCTGGTGGCGAGCGCGACGCAGGGTCCACTGGGGGGTCGTCGCGGAATCGGTGGCGGCAGAGACGGGTGCCAAGGTGTCCGGGCGGAGTACAGCAAGTCAGTAGCAGGTGCAGTCGTCGGGCGATGTGCTGCGATGCGGAATGGACGGGCAACACACGTGATGGAAGGGCGGGAGTGGGAGTGCCAGTGGAGTCCCGGTCAGGATCTGCGCTCGGTCGTCGGTGACGTGCGTCTGTGTCAATCGCAACGCCACCTCCCGTTGCAGCACGACGGAGAGCGGCGGAATCACTCCCTGAGCATCATCCCGCCCCACTCGCACCACCCCTTTCACCGACGACGACAGGGGACCTGGGTGTCACACAGCTGCCGAGCGGGACGACGAGCTGCCGTCGGGAGTCGACGACTCGGCGGAGGCGGCAACGAGCGGGCACGACGGCGGCGGGCAGACGGTCGGGCTTCCACCGGCCGCTTAGGCGGTGCGCTGCCGCGTGCGCTGAAGAAGGGTTGGCCCCTTCTCTGCTTCTCAACTTCATCACTACTACTACAGCATGATGATTGACAGAGACGAGCTAAACTTCACCAACGGCTGCCAAGCCTCCGTGTCGCACATGGGAGCCCTGCTCTCCCACGCGCACGCTCGCTAATGAATCCCGCATCCGCCCGACTGCATTTGCCCCGTCCAGCCCGCGCACGCGCACCCGGATCCTCACCCAGCTTCATCAGCTATACGACGCAGCGGCCACAGCCTCTCATTCACGCCCACGCACCTGCATGCAGTGATCTGCACGCCGCCCCCCGGCCCCCGGCGTTCTCGCGCCGCGCTAGCAACGGAACCAACCGCTCACCTTTCATCGTTCGGGTCGGGAGAGAAGGCTTGGCAGACAATCGTCGATTGCGGTTCCACCCCCGGCACAACTTCGTCACGGTGACCTCGACCTTCGATTTGGTGCACCGCCGAGCTTATCCGGCCTTGCCTCCGCTTGGCTCCATGCTCACTTCCGGGCCTTTCGATTCAGTGAGAGGGTGTCGGAAGACTCTCCGACAGTACATGTGCTTCACGCGCTACACCTTGCCGCACAAGCAGTCCCGGGCCGCCTTGGCTCCGGCTGCGGCACGGTAGGTATGCCTTCGGCACTTCCGCCCAGTAGCCCGTTCCCTACACTGCAGACCAGCACCAAGATTGGCGACGGTAGGTGCCCACCCTCATTGCCTTCACGTGATGACTCTCTCTGACCGCAGCAAGGATCTCTCTACGATGTCAAGTTCTACCCGTATCCCACGGTCGACGGTGACCAGATCTTCGCCGTAGCTGGGGCGGGCGACGTAAGTCAGCACGTGCTTTCCACACCGTAAGCAGCACTGACACCGACTAGATATTCGTCTGCCGACCCAAGCTCGATGCCGACCCACCATATGAGATCCTACGCTGGTTCAAATCCACCACGAACAACGGCAACGCCTACAAAGGCTACGGCACGGGCCAGTCGCAGGACTCCTTCAACAGCCTCGCCTGGGCCCGCGACCCGGCCACCCGCAAGCCGCTCCTCTGCGTCGCGGGCGAGAAGCCGACGCAGATCCAGATCCTCGACGTCGAGAGCGGGGCGCGCGTGCGCTCGCTCGCGGGCCACGGCAACGCCATCAACGACCTCGCCGTCTCGCCCTTATCCAGCAGCCTCCTCGCGTCGGCCTCCGCGGACTACACCGTGCGACTGTGGAATCTCGAGCCCGAGTACGCGGCCCAGCCTTGCGTCGCCATTTTCGCGGGCGAGGGACACCGCCAGCACGTGCTGGTGTCGCAATTCCATCCCAACGGCCGGTGGATGCTGACCGCGGGGCTGGACACGGCGGTCTGCCTCTGGGCCGTGCCTAGCATCGAGGAGCTCGCCAGAGACCCCGCGATCGAAGGCCACCGGGCGCCGAAGACGGTGTACTACCCGCACTTCCACTCCACGGAGGTGCACGCGGACTACATCGACACGGCCGTCTTCTTCGGCGACCTCATTCTCTCCCGCGCGTCCAAAGACCAGAACTCCAAGACCGTGCACAACGCCATCCTCCTCTGGAAGATCGACGGCTTCGACTCCGCCGACGCGCCGCCCGCCGAGCCCCCGATCCCGTCCCCCGGCGTCTGGACCCGGTCCTCCTTCCCCCACGACACGCGCGCTTCGCGGGGGTTTCAGCGGCTCCTGACGTTCGACATGCCGAGCACGACGCGCTTCTACCTGCGCTTCGGCCTGCTGCATGCGCCGGGGATGCGGCCGGTGCTGGCGATGGGGAACGAGATGACCAAGTTCCATTTCTGGGACCTGCAGAAGTTGGAGGAGGGGTATGGGGCGGAGGAGCGGGGGGGGAAGGTCAAGAAGGCGCGGGGCGGCGGCAGGCAGCCGAGGGGAGAGGCGGCAAATGCGGTGAATGAGTCGAATGTTCATCGGCTGGGCGAGCTGAGACGGGGTGGCAGCGCTGCGAGCGATACTGGAGTTGGGACGCGTAAGCACGGCCCCTACTCCCCCTCGCCTTCTCTGCCTTCCTCGGTACCAATCCACTAATTCTCCCTTCCGCTTTCCAGCCGACCCCTCCTCGACCTCCATCTCCGTGCCCCCCGAGCGGAAATACGACCTCGGCGACCCCATGACGCCCCTCAATGCCCACCATACCGCCGTGATTGGGAAGACGGCGCTGTCGGAGCGCAAGCACTTCGCTATGGCGCAGATCGCGTGGAGCCCGGACGGGACGTGGATGGTTGGGGTGGGGGATTGTGGGATGCTGTGTATCTTCCATCGGGACCAGAGCGTGGTTTAGTGGTGGTCGGCCTTCGTGGGTGCGGGGACCACTCGCAGTACGGCGGGTGCGTTGTGAGAGCTGCTGGGCCTTTCGCAATGCTCGTGCGCGGGCAGTCCGACTGCCGGCTTTCAGGGCGGCGAAACGGCGGCATCGAGGCTCTGCTGGAATGCAGCGAGGGTGTCCGCGCTGCCGATGTTGCGGCCGATGATGACGATCTTGCCCTCCTCGGCGGCCTGCTGCGTCGCGTCCCCGTCGACCAGCTCGAAGATCTCGCGCACGCCTTGCAGCATCTTCGAGCCGCCGTTCTCCATTGGTAGCCGGCCCTTGACTCGATGAATGTCCCAGTCCGCTACCGTGTCCGACCCAGGAAGCTCGCTCGACCAGAGGACGCATCTCAGCCAAGCATCCAACCGTTTCAGGCCTGCATCATCCAGAGCCGGGGTAGTCAATAGTGCACTGCCAATCGCCGGATCCAGATGGCTGTGGCCCTTGGCAGCAAACTCCAAGCTCGCCGCATCCACTTTATCATACGCATGCAGATCCAGCACCAGCCCTTCCAATTGCGGCACCCGACTGTGATCCGTGACGTGCACCTCGGCCAACGCGTTGATCGCTCGCACCCTCTCCCTCACCGCGTGCAGCTCCTCGTCGTTGACGAGATCGGCTTTATTCACCACCACCACGTCCGCGTGCGAGATCTGCAGGTGCGCGACCGACAGCACCGGCCCCGCGTGCCCAGCATCCCCATCCCCATGCCCATTCCCATGCCCGTCCCCGTCCCCCTCTCGCAACCTCGGTACCTCCCCGTCCCCCTCTACCGGCGCATCCAGACACCGCAGCACATTCTTAGCATCCACTAGCGTGACAATCCCGTCCAGATAAATCGTACTGCCCAACCCTTCATCCACCCAGAACAGCGGCGCCAAATTCCCCGGGTCCGCAAGCCCGGTCGTCTCCAGCAGGATATAATCAAACGCCGCGCTCTGCCGCTCCATCAGGGATTCAATGGCGTTGACGCCGCTGTCCTTGACGGAGCAGCAGAGGCAGCCATTGCCCAGCTCCAGCCATTCCTCCACGGAGGTGGAGGCGTGGTTGATGGTCAAGGACTTCTCGATGTCGGTGCTGTTACCGAATTCTAGGAGGGGGTTGTTAGTGTGGGTTCGGGTGGCGAGGGAGAGGGGGTGTGGGGGCCAGAGTGACCGTTCAGGATGACGGCGATCTTCTTGCCGTGGCGGGCGGTGAGGATGTAGTTGAGCAGGGTCGTCTTGCCGGCGCCAAGGTAACCTGAGAAGTCCTGTCAGCAGAGTGATGATGTGGAGGTATGGGGACTGCTGACCCGTGATGATGGTGATGGGGACACGAGCAACTTTCACATCTTCCACGCCAGCAAGAAGGGAGGAGTCTGTCCCATCCTTTCCCTCTGCGTTGACGAGCAGCGGAGGCGTCTGATCGTCTTCGTCGTCCATGCCAACAATGAAACAGAGTTCCTTCGAAGGTCCAGTCTTGCGATACTCCAAACGACGTGTCGGATGTCGGAGCACGGAGGGTAGCAGATCAGCAGCTAGCGCAATGCTCTCTGCACACCGTCCAGATTCCCGTGACCACCTCTGCAAAACATGATCGTCGCACGTCCGCCGAACCCAACGACCGCCACCGCCCCCGACGGACAACGCGCCGGCTTCAAGAGCGTACACGGAGACACGATGGTGCTTGGCACGGGCAAAACAAGCGGGCCTGGCCGGGATTTGAACCCGGGGCCTGTCACATTTGAAGCTCTGCTAAGCAGAGGGTTACCCGAAGCGACAATCATACCACTAGACCACCAGGCCCAATTTTTCCAAGGTGTTGGAAACTCAACAGCCGTCCCATGATCATGAGAAAAATTGTATATATAAGCTATCGTTTTAGGGCCGAGGTGGAAATAAGCTCTAGGGTCGTAGTAAATCTCTAAGTTGTGTCGTTGTACATTAAACGAGCTTGTGCGTACAACACTTCTAATAAACTAACAAACTTAGAGTCTACTAAGTATATATCTTATTAACTATTAAGGAACATTAAGCTAAAAAGGCTCTAATAGCTACTAGTAGTAGTAGAAGTAATAGACTATATAAGATCTAGATTAGGATAAGAATAAAGAATAATCTTAACTCTCTAAGTATTAGATATAGAGTTAGTTAATAGATATAGAAGAAAGAGTAATATATAAGAACAAGCGTATAGGAGTATAAGTACCTACTATATTTAAGACTTATAGTAACTAAAGAGAAAAAGATAGGGTTAGCTTTTCTAATAAGAGTATATATTTAGTTAAACTATATAAGCTTCTTAGGAAGATCCTCTACTTTAAAAGTTATTCTAGAGAAGTATAGATAGATAGTATACTTACTTACTTTCTCTTAGCTATCTAATTAGAGATAGAAATAATATTAAGTATAAGCTTACTATACTCTATAGCCTTCTTCTAGTAAACATACCTAATATAGTTAGATATATAATACTTAACCTTATATATATATATATATCTAGAAATTATACTTAGTTCTACTAGTTATTATCTTTAATATAGCCTATAAAGACTTATACTCTCTTTAAAAGTATAAATAAGCTTATTCTTTCTAGTCTAAGTAAAAAGAGACTTAAAAGTATTAAAAGTATAGTGTTGCGATCCGACAAAGTCGTCTCGACGTAGTAGAGCTCGGTAGGCTTAGTTAGTGTCAAGACACGGGTGTAGGAATACTTCTCTCTATGTTAGTAGAACCTAATAAACCTCTCTAAGTGAATTACTAAGCGTTGGTATACGAAGACCTTTTAGTTAGATTGAAACATAAGTTGAACACGAACTACCTATATAGAGATCTATCGCGATATATATAAAGGAGATTCGTGTCTCGTTTGACCGTTCGACTATGTTGCTAGTTAATCGGTCGGTTCGGGTGTATAGTCGTTCGACTATGTCGGTAGTCGACTAGTCGGTTCGACTAAGTTGTATAACCGTTAGTCGGTTACGTGCGCTACGTTATGTCTTAGCTAATTCCGTTGGCTATAAACTTCTCGCGGCTGTGTCTTCCTACGCAGCCTAGCGCATGTTCGTAACATTACCCCCTCCTTATCTTCT
This sequence comes from Teratosphaeriaceae sp. CCFEE 6253, assembly GCA_033119285.1. Taxonomy (NCBI): domain Eukaryota; kingdom Fungi; phylum Ascomycota; class Dothideomycetes; order Mycosphaerellales; family Teratosphaeriaceae; species Teratosphaeriaceae sp. CCFEE 6253. The sequence goes on from JAWDJV010009393.1 coordinate 78,316, forward strand.
AGCTCGTCCTCGAGCTTCTTATATAAGTGCATTCTATGTTCCTTTATTATAAGCGGAGAACCGCTAACACGAAAAGAACGCCGTAAACGACAAGCACTTGTTATCGAAGCCGAAGGAAACGAGATGCCGTCCCCCTATTCTTCTTGTCGGGACGCGAAGGTACTAGAAGGAAGAGATCGTCCGAGGTATGTAGTAGATGTTCGATTTGGTTGTTGTTCGTAATGCGTACGAAGGGGTTACTCCGGGTATAACGTAACTATTACATAGACGGAGTAGGAGCGATTGCGGAGTTAGCGTCGTAAGCTAAAGCGTTAGCTAGACGAGGCTAAGGAAAAGGTAACCGAGGCTATGTCTCGTATACATTGTTTACGTAAGTAGCTACGTATAGCGGAGGACCGGGAAGAGAAGGCGATAAGCAAGGAGTTTGTCGAGCTATAGAAACTACCTTCTAAGGGTGTAGGTGCTCTAGAGGCTCCCGCCGAATGCCTATTAGAGCTAGAGGGTGTTCCGGAGGAATTAGAAGGCGTGTTCTAACTTCCTATCCCTTCCTAGGCTAAGTTCTCGATGATCCCTAACGCCGAATTCTAGAGTTTTCCTACTGCGACTAGTGGAATTAGCGTAGCTTTGTAGAGCAATAGGTAAGGTAGTCCTTAGGTTCCTAGGTATTATCCTCCTTAGGGTATCCCTTCTATTTAACGAGGTAATACTAACCTCGTTTTCCTAGGATTTCTTCGACAACGAACTTATTGTCTTCCTATAGTTCGAAATGGAACGTCGTCTATAGCGTAGAGTTCGGGTCCGCTAGTTCTAGGAGTAAGATGTAGAACACTAGGTGTATCCTAGCATCTTTAGGTAGGCTAAGCTTGTAGCTAGCCTTGCCTCTTTGTTCGTCGACTAAAAATAGTCCGACCTTTATATAATCTAGTTTCTTTGTACCTCGTCGAGTCTTAAGGTTCTTTGTAAGGAGGTATACCTTATCCCCCTTCTTAAGTAGAGGTGCCGTTTTTAAGTCCTTATGTCGGCTACTTGTTAAGGCATTCTAGGATTTAGTAATTGCTTGTCGTATCGTAGTATAGATGTCCTTAAGTGATCTAGAGTTGACTAAGGCCCTATCGGTCTATAGCCTAAGTCGTAGTTTTATAAACAGGTTCGGATTCTTGCTATAATTAGCGAAGAATAGTGTTTGTCTAGTTGTCTCGGAAGCGTTGTTATTAAGTGCAATTTGTACTATAGGCAACAGTAAAACCTAGTTGTTCTACGCATAATTAACGTAGTAGCGTAGGTATACTTCTAGTAACTAATTGCTTCGTTCTATTTGTCTATCCGTTTGTAGGTAAAAAGCTATAGATAGCTTATGCTTGATTCCTATTGCTACGACGAGTGTCTTCTAGTAGTTAGATGTAAAGAGTTTGTCTCGGTCTATAATAAAGACTATCGGTATCCTATAGTAGCGTACAAGTCTATTAAGCACGAGGCAGCCTAACTGCTCCGCGTTAATAGACTCGCTACAAGGGATAAAGTATAAGTATTTCGTAAGTCGATCGACTATAACTAGTATAGAGTCGTGTTGTACTCCTAGCACTAAGTCTCTAGACTTAGGAAGCTTAACGATGAAGTCCATCGTGACGTCGTCCTAAGGCTACTAAGGTAGTTCGCGGAATTCTAAGTTTCCGTATTTAGCGTGTCGCGAGGCCTTGTTCTTATTATAGCTGTCGCATCGCTTAATGTACTTAGAGACCTTTCGTCTTATATCGGGGGACACGAAGTTGCGTCGTACGTGTTCTATAGTTCGAGCAATCCTAGGGTAGCCGAGTGTCGGCCCGTCGTAGTAATCTCGAATGTAGTTGTCCTCTTTCCCGGGTAGTACCTTAAACTTCCTA